>JASCZI010090662.1:0-14447 GCA_036250425.1 Stylosanthes scabra
TATATATATATATATATATATATATATATATATATATATATATATATATATATATATATATTATATAACGATGTATTATATTTTCTAACTAATATATCAAAATCTAAAATATTTTATTCAATATTATTTTTATTTTATATTTACCTTTTAAAATTAATATTTAATTATAAAAAATATTAAAATAAACATTAGATTTCAATTATTTAATATAGATATATAACAAATTAAAAAAATTTTTTGTTAATATATATATTAAAAGATAATTTTTTTAATAATTCTAATGTCTATATTAAAAAATTAATTTTATAAGTATATACATTAAAGTTATTTTTTAATATATTTTATTGAAAAAGTTTATTTTAATATATATATTAATAAAATTATTTTTTAATTTGTTATATATTATATCAAATAATTGAAATTTAATGTTTATTTTAGTATTTTTATATAATTAAAAATTATTAATTTTAGAAAAAGTGAATATAAAATTAAAATAATACTTAAATAAACATAAAAATAATATTGAATAAAATATTTTAGATTTTGATATATTAGTTAGAAAATATAATACATTGTTATATAATATATATAAAAAATGCATAATATGTTATAAGAGTGAGTTTGGTTGAGTGATGGCGAAGTTGATCTTTATGCTTGAGGTCATAGTTCAAACCTTATCTATTACATAATTTTTAAATAAGCAAAAACACACAAAAAAGACAAATTGACACCTTAGCAAAAGAGTGACATCTTGGTAAATAGTTTTAAAAAAGGGGCATTTTGAGAAATAATTTTTAAAACAGTGACATTCAAATAAATCAAACATAACGTAAAAATTATTTTTACTTTTACAAAAATCTAACATAAACTCCCCAAACAAACCCTAAATTTGATGTTGGAAGGTGAATTTGAGGGTGTCAGCAAATTTGAGGGAAAACTGGAATTTGCATACAAGTTAAAAGTTGGTAACTGTTAAGGGCAACTCCAGTGTCCAAGAAATGTGCCATGGCCACAACAACTACAAGGGAACCTCCCACCGCCAAGAAAGTTCCTCTCTTCCCTCTCCTCTCCCTTCTCTGCTTCACCTCCATCTTCCTCATCCTCTCTCAGTTCAGGAACACTTCTCCCACCCCTTCCACCTCCCGCTCCTCTTCTCTCCCCACCTTCCAAATCCATTCTTCTTCCTGCGATTACACCCACGGCACCTGGATCCGCGATCCCGCCTCCAAACCCCGCTATGACAACACCTGCAAGGAGATCTTCAAGGGTTGGAATTGCATCTCTGCCAACAAATTCAACGCTCTACAGCTCCCCACGTGGCGCTGGAAGCCTCACGCCTGCGATCTCCCCCAATTCGACCCAATTGCATTCCTCGAAAGCCACAGACACGCCAGCATTGGTACTCTCTTGTGATTATACGAACAAAGTTTTGAGCTTTTTGGCATTGTCGGTAGTGGGTTCTTTAGGTTTTAGGGTTCTGAGAATAATGATGTGTGCTTTATGGCATTGTGAATGATGGGTGTTGTGCAGTGCAGGGTTTGTTGGGGATTCGTTGAATAGGAACATGTTTGTGTCGCTCTTCTGCACTCTCAAGAGGGTCTCCAATGGCCAAGTCAAGAAGTGGCGCCCTGTTGGCGCAGACCGCGGATTCACCTTTCTCAGCCACAATCTCACCATTGCCTATCACCGGACCAATCTCCTCGCACGTTATGGTAGGTAAGCTTTGTGGTTTTGTTATTCTTATGCTGTTGTTGATGTCAATTCACTTGTGGATTTGCTTGAAAATTGAAATGGTACTACAGTTCTGTTCTATGCTGCTGTTGCATTGAGTCCAAATTTGAAAAACATTTTGGTTTGCCTCCATAAAACTGTTTATGATTTCGTTGTGCATTGTTAACCGGATGCAGATGGTCGGCAAATCAAAATGGCGGTGCCTTGGAATCTCTTGGGTTCAAAGAGGGCTATAGAGTTGATGTTGATGTTCCGGAAAGCACGTGGGCACAAGCTCCAAGTTTCCATGACATTCTAATTTTCAACACTGGTCACTGGTATGTTTCCAAATTCTTTTGATTGATTTCCTTTCTGTGTGTTGATTTTAGAAATGACTAGGATTCTAGGGGAGAAATGCTACCAATCTTTGCATAGTAGGATTGATTTGATCATAATGTCTGCCGGCGAGTGAACTTAATTTAGTATTGAATTTCCTCAAGACCTCAACAGGTTGCCAGGCTAGAGTTGTATTTGTGAACATTTTTACTATCTTATTTCATCAATGTCCTTGAGTTTCATGATCTTCTTCTAATTTGCATTTGTTGTTTAGCTGATGCCCAAGTTTTTCTTTGACAATTGATAGTATGGAATTCTTTTGAAATGATTTATTTATGTTAACCATGAGGGAGCCTTTTATTGCTTTTACGTCATTTTTCCTTTGTTTGAGTTGATATTGTAGCCTTCCTTTGGAAATTTGTTTACAAAAGTTATGAAAAGATTTGATTTTGTTAATCTGCTTCTTCTTGTTCATATAAACAGGTGGTGGGCCCCTTCAAAATTTGATCCTGTGAAATCACCTATGCTGTTTTTCAAGAAGGGTCAGCCAGTGATTCCTCCTTTACCTCCTGATCAAGGCCTAGATATGGCTTTGGAGCACATGGTAATGTCTATGCTTGCTGTTCTGCTTTCGTGGTAGAGTTTGAAAACAACTACAAACTAAAAAGAGGAAATTTCTGTGCATGAGTTTTCTAAGTGGTACATGGACATGGTTTTCAATAGGACCCTGTTGAATCTTCTGAAATATGTAGGCAACCTCACCAAGTAGATCAAGACTTGGGTGTTATTCTCTTCTATGGAGAAGTTTTCCATTGTTTGCATATTTGTGGAATGTTGTGAACATTCGCAATGAATCTTCTTTCAGTGATAGGTTTTCTGTAGGTCTAAATAGTGAGTTGAATTCAAAATATTTTGATGTTAGCAAATTCAATAATGGCATTATGATATTACAACTAGTTCAGACAATCATGTGCTTGTTCTATGTACTTTAATATGGAAGAGTGATTTCTTCACAGATCTCATATGTGGAGGAGAGGGCACGACCAGGTGTAGTCAAATTTTTCCGCACTCAATCCCCGAGACATTTTGAAGGGGGCGATTGGGATCAGGGTGGTACCTGCCAAAGGGACAAGCCATTATCAACAGAGGAGGTGGGTCAATATATCTAGTATTTTCTGAATAGAACTTTCATCCAATGAAATGACATGCGATTCCGCATTACTGCATTAGAACCAGTTTTGACATCTATCATAAGCTGTCTCATTCTATCATCATTCTTTCAGGTAGAAGAACTCTTCTCTGTGAAGAATAATGGGACAAACGTGGAGGTTAGATTGGTAAATGGACACCTCTATAAGGCTCTCAAGGGGTCTACTTTCATTGTTTTGGACATCACTCACTTAAGTGAGTTCAGGGCTGATGCCCACCCAGCTGCGGCTGGAGGGAAAAAACATGACGATTGCATGCACTGGTGCTTACCAGGACTCACAGATACTTGGAATGACTTGTTCGTAGCGCATTTAAATAGTGTCAAGGGTAGAAGTTGATGAAAAATTCATTTAGGAAGATTATGAATATGATGAACGAATTTTGGTTGTTAAGATGTTGTGATGAGTCTAATCTTATGAGTTATATTCTTCCGTTTGTTCATTTGAAGATTAATGAGATAAAATAGTTCTAAGTGAAAATCTTATGCACCATTTTTGCTGTCCTTCCATGATATCCGTATATTTGGATCTTATGTTTCATTTCAACTGTTCATTGTTGCTAATTAATAGTACTAATTATATTTCATACAGCAATACTAGATGTACCATTATACACATCTGTACACACCACCTAGCAACACGAAAAAATGTAAATATCAACACAGAAAATTTTTTTGTGTTGCTAAATGGTGTGTTCATGTGTGTACAATGGTACATATAGATTAATTATTTACCCGAGTTCACATACGGTAATAAAGAAGTTTATATGATCAATGTAGAAGGATAATGTAAAGGAACTTCTCAACGAACTTAGATTTTGCCTGTTCATAGAGGTTAATAATTTAAATATGTTGAGGAATTTCTATAGCAATACCTAAGGAGAAGATATACAAATGAGTATGTTTTATGACATTTTTCTGCTTAATGAATTACCTTTGATATCTTATCTGCTGTTCTGTGGGTTAGTGGATTATAAAAATATATTATTAGTTATTACCCAATGTATTTGCTTATTATAATCATTCGATTAAATAATTATCCCGATTCATAACGTGTCAATAATTTATCAGTCATAGAACTGAAATTATTATGCACCGAGAAAAAATAAATTAAATTAAACTTAATCTGGTTGAACACAATCTTTCCAAAAGCTAAATTATTATCATGTGAAGTTTGTGCAGATCTAAAATTGATTATATTAAGATGCACTAACGTTACTTTCTTAACAATTCCTTGACTATAAAATGTATTTTAATTTATGTCAAGGATGCGTTACAAATATTATATGATGTACCAAACTAGTCAAAATTTCTCGTAGATAATATTCTAATAGGCCATGCATGATGCATGAAAAGAAAAGAAAAAAACAAAAAATGGTAGTCAGAGTTAGTGGTTACATTGTTATGATCTGTTAGAAGTTAGTTACAGAAGGAAGTTATGTTTGTTAGTTGATTCAGTTAAGCTTGTAGCTGAGACTTTGTATCTGTATAAAACACAATTCACCATTGACTCAATCAATTCATCATTACACAATCTCATTCACTCTTATTCTCAATCTGTTTTCCCTCATCTTATAACTCTATGGTTATGGTTATGGATAGCTCTCATCACCATAAAATTTCTTAATCACACTTGTAATAATTCACTTTAAAAAATGCATACTAAATAACATTATTGCTTAATTAATATAATTCTAAATCTAAAGTACACGGACTGTCCAGCCTTTTCTGTCCTCAATGGTTCCAGTTTGAATCCCAAGCAGTGTTTTGCGCAGTTTCTGAGCCACTGTCTCTGATCCTGTCTTGTATTCAACTCTGCATTCAACAATTATTAATTAGTAATAGTAATTAGCATCATTAATTCTCATTAGGCGCAATTATTTTTCACTATGATATTAAGATCACTTTACTTTGTATTCTTATATGTCACAGATGCAATATTGTTCACAACCACTGCAGTTCCGGTGCAAAACAATTCATCAGCATCCAGCATTTCCTCCACCGTTACCGCGCATTCCGTTACCTGATCAACATAGTTTCAATAACCAACTTCCTTAGTTTACAATTTTATATCATTAAATATCCATAGTTCTATACATAATTGAGAAAATTAAAATACCTGGTAACCCAAATCAAGGGCAATAGCAATGACAGATTTTCTAGTGATCCCAGGCAGAATGGCTCCATCTATTGTGGGAGTGCAGATAGCATTGCCCTTCACAAAATGGGAATAATTAACAAATTAAATCGCTAACTTTTCTTCCACCGGGCATGTTAATTAGTTACTAACTACTTGTTTATGATATGTACCTTGACTACAAACATATTGCATGCAGAAGCTTCCTCTATATGTTTTCCAGTTGCTGCATCCAAGAATAAGACATCGGAGAACCCTTCTGCCTTTGCTTCAGTGGTTGCTGGATAAACCTATACCGATTACCAACATAAACATAGAACTTCATTTCATTTAGTGCATTTAATTTAGCTGTCATTCTCCTTAATAATTTGCTGTGGTACGCACACTACAGGGTTTTAATTTGATTTGTGTCGCACAATCAAGAGATGGGTCCAGGGTGGATAACAGTATAACACATGCTATCAGAAAAGAAGGCACAAATAATTTTTCTGGTAATTGAATGAGTCACATATACCTAAATTAGATGAGATCATCTTTGTTTTTTGACTTTTTTCTTTATCATTTTAAACAAGAGGAATGCTACACCACCTTTTAGTACATCTTCCAGTTTTCATATTTAAAGTAACTGATAAGAAGTGAGAGATGATTGAAAAAAACAAAAAACACCATTTAAAGATGTACAAAAGAAGAGGACACAAAAATTGTACAAATATCATTTCTCATTATAAACATTAATGAAATTTCCAGCAGAATAATTAAATCCTGGACCACACAAAATTTGTGGCTTCATCAGACATCAGATTTGTTAAAACCTCAGTGGTCATAAAAGTCAAAACTACACCAAAAAAAAAGTAGACATATATGATGTATCCATTATCCAAGTTGGAGAAAGTGGATTAAATAATTAAATGGTGATTAATAGGTAGTTGTTAATAATAATCTGGTGGTTACCGGGGCATAGTTTGTGACACTCTTAATCCCTCCAGTTCCAGAGAAGCCAGATATTGCTCGATAGAGTTTCTCCTCCACTTTGAAGTTCAGAGGACCCTATGTATTTATAATCAACAAAATGATATCAGTCTTGTTGAGTTTCATACAAAAATGTTGTGATGTTTGCTCCTTCTTTTCAGTTATGTTGAAGATTATAACAAGTGTAATGATAACAGACCTTGTGATAGTTGCTAACAGGAGAACAGTAAATAAGGAAAGTGTACTCAGTTGAAGGTCCCACGCCTAAGGAAGCACCTGTTCCCATCAGCAATGGCCTAAGGTACAGTGTTCCTCTCCCTGCTGGAGGCACCTGTTCCAAGTTCCAACCTCATTTTAGTGTCTTCATCTTATGTTAAACATAAAGGGATAAAATTAAATAGATAGATACCCAGCGTTTGTTGGCAAGGACTGTGTCCTTGACAGCATTAACAAACTGCTCCACGGATGGGGAAGACATACACAATCTGTCAGCACCAGCCTTCATACGTAGGGCATTCTCCTCTGGCCTAAACACAAGTATAGAACCCTCTTCAGTTCTATATGCCTTTAGCCCCTCAAAGATTCCCTAAACACAATGGCACACACAAGTTAATTCAATAACAATGGTGTGATGGAAGCAAGCTACAAACTCCTTTAAAAGTTAGTTTTACCTGTCCATAATTTAAGATGCCAGCAGCAGGGCTGATCTCAAAGGTTCCATAGCGAACAAGGTTTCCATTTGAAAACTTTTCACCCTTTGCACATTTCATTACATACATGTAATCTGTGGGAACTAAACTAAATCCAATGTCCTCCCAATTGATGTCAGGGCAAGTTTCACTGTGTTTTCATTACACAATTGCATGAACAAAAGTGTCAATAATAATAATAATAAGGACATTTATTAATGAAAATTAAAAACAATACCAAGTCTGTGTGTTTATATATGCATGATTGCATGTACCTGTTACAATCCTCTAAGCAGTTGTCCAAAACTGAAGGGGGGGCCATTGCTATTTTTCTGCAAATAATTTAGTAATTTATTTACATTTTGTCAATGTGATTAAAGACAAAGAGCATTCTCTTGAATACAATCCATGCTATGGAATGCACATAATGTATATAAAAGGATTTGGCAAGAGTATTCAATTCTGGAGCATTGATTAAGTAAACAACATCATTTTATTTACATTTTGTCAATGTGATTAAAGAATGGAATGCACATAATGTATGTATGTATAATACGAAAACGTAAAAATAAGATGAAGAGAAGCAGTGGTACCTTAGAGGTGGGTGGTTGATATTAGTTAGTTAGGGTACAAAAGAGAATGAATGTGAGAGTGGAACGTGAGCACTGCTGGTCTAATGCACACAGCTATGGTATCGGGGTTCAAGCCTTTTATATAGGAAGAGAAGAAACCATTGGAACAAGCTAGCCAATACGCCACGTGGCAAAATCCTTCCCGTTGGTTACATTTTCATTATTTTACTCCTAAAACTAACCTTAGCTTCTTCTAGAACGGTAGAACCATAAATTTCATTTTCAATTTATGACGACACCCCTTTATATGAAAATGAAATACCAATATATAAGTCAAAAAACATGAATTAAAATGCTAGTTGCGTGTCATAAAATCAGTTACCAAATTAATTATATAGACATTTACATATGTTTCTAATTAAATAATTAAATACTAAAATAATTAAACTTATTATGGTAAAATAATTAAACCTTTTTATGTATTATAAGAAATACCATTATAAAATACTAAATACATATTCTTATACAATAATTAATTAAATATACTATTTGCATATCAAATTTAAGCTACTAAAATATTAGTTATAAATATATATTATTTAAATTATTTTTATATGTATTTTGTATTTTAATATGTACTTTATATTAATAATTGGGATATTAATTAATTTTTTATACACACCTAACATAACTTATAATTTTAAATTTTTTCAAAAATTCTTAGTCAAATATTTTTTTCATACTATTTTAGAAAGAGAAAGTTTAGGGAGCCTATAATTTATTAGACAATAAGTGGCCAATAGGTTTTTTCTTTTTTTCTCTCTCCTCTTTTACCACATATTATTTCTCTAATTACACTCATTGGCTTTCTATTAGTCCCCTAATATTGATGCCGTAATATTACTCAAAAAAATAGTAAAGCTTTTAAAATATTATAAAAACGAATAAGTCAATTAAATAATAATATAATTAATGACCTAGGTTGGGTAATATGCATAGTCATAGAGTTATAGGCTTGATTTGGCAACACAATGGAAAAAGAAAATGAAAGAAAAAAATGAGAAGAAAGAAAATGAAATTACCAACGGTTCAGTTCTTATTTACCCTAGAAAAGTAGATTATTTAAGAGAGGAGGAACTGCAAAAGTGCAGAGATCTTAGTCATGCATTTACACCTGCTGGCTGCTGTCCCTACTTCAGTTGGTTCCTTCTTCCTTCCTATCCATTTGGAACCCTTTTTTTGTTTTTAAATTTCGAGCAAGCCAGCAACGAGCCAACGACCATGGCCCAGCTTTCAAGAGTTTTATAAATCTAACAACTCAGAATAATTTTGTTCACACACTACACATAGTCACATACAACCTGGTTATTTTTTTTTCGCATTCAACTTAATATTATAATTTTTTTGTAACCACGAGTTTCGATTTAGAATTTGGGTGTGGAAGTTGAGTCCAATTTTTAATCGGTACCCATGTTTTGTGTGAGACTTTACTTTATTCTTCTGTTTATAATTTATAAATAAAATAATATCTAAATTAATCTCTAACTAATTTTATATCAGATATTTTGATTCTTAATAAATTATTATTTGATAGAAATTATTTTCGTCAGATATTGTTCTCTTTTGACTTTCTATCAAAATGTTATATATATTAAATAAATAAATTTTTTAACGATTCTAATTATAAGATAATTAAATATTTAAAAATATTATTATTAGATAAATTAACATCTTTTAGAACAAAGAAGAGACAAGTTTTCTATTACTAAAATAATTCTGAAAGGTTAACTTTTTTTTTTTGTGACTTAAAAGGTTAACTTTAAAATAAGGGTTATGTTATATTTGTATATTAAAATTTTGTCATAAAAATTATTAATTAATATATAATACATATTAAAAATACTAATTTTAATGGTCAATAATTTTATTTGTATATAAAAATTAGTCACTAAAACTAATTTATATATAAATAGGTGTGTATTTTTTTTTTATTTTCAATGTGATGACTGTAGTGGTCCTCATATGATGATAACAAGCACTAGGTGCGACACGTGCATCTTTAAAAGGTGAGTGGTGGGTAGTGAATCGCACTAACTTATTGACTGTGGCCAATGCGTAAGCGTTTATTCGCTAATAGGTTGAAGATTAATTTATTACGGATCTGAATTTGTGTAACTAATTGAAACGCAATTTCAAACAAAAAATAAAGAACATCAGAACTAATAATGGGGCTGAATTTATCATGAATTTTTTTTTACCAAAAACAGGAAATAATTCATCAGACTTCATGTGTTGAGACATCTCAACAAAATGGAGTTGTAGAAAGAAAACATCAAGATGTTTTAAATATTGCTAGAACACTCATTTTTAAGGCTCATCTTCCTAAAGTGTTTTGGAGATATGCTACAACACATGCTTCATATATTTTCAACAGAGTGCCTAGTTCATCTATTAATAATAAAAGCCCTTATCAGATTCTCTTTAATACAATGCCAGACATTCAACACTTCAGAGTTTTTGGATGTCTTGCATTTGCTTCAACTTTAGTTGCAAACAGAAAGAAATTGGATAAAAGAGGAAAGAAATCCATTTTTCTTGACTTTAAAGCAGGAACAAAATGATATCTTTTGATGGACATCAATAACAAACAAATTTTTACATCTAAAAATGTAACTTTCTATGAAAGTTCCTTTCCCTATCAGGATCCTCAAATTTCTCATCATTTTGAACATACTTTTGATTCTAATAGAGACACTAAGACCGCATTGCATCATCATGATCCTATAGATGTCTTTGATAGCAGTACATTACCTTCCCATACCTTGGACTTACTTCCCATTCACCATCCACTACCAAACACTCTTGCAAACACCATCCCTATCCAACCACAACCTACCTTACCCTTCACATCTAGTTTACCAACAGCACCCGCCTCACATACTGCTCCATCAAATGATGAAAACCAATCTGATTCCCAAGCTGTCATTACTAATTCGTCTCCTTTCTTAAGGAAATCCTTCAGAGAAAGACACAAGCCAAAATATCTTGAAGATTATGAATGTATGCAAACCACTGACTCTGATAGCATGGTCCAATCATCCATTACAAAACGATATTTCCAATTACTTGGGTTACAATTTACTGTCACAATCACACAAAGCCCTTTCCATTACTATTTCCACAGATTTGGAACCAAAGAGCTATGAGCAAGCTATCCTAAGTGATTGTTGGCGAAAAGCAATCAAAACTGAGCTTGAGGCCTTATAGGAAAGCAAGACCTGGAAACTTACTATTTTACCAAAAGGGAAGCATGCAATCGGGTGTAAATGGGTATTTAAAACCAAGTACAAGTCTGATGGGAATGTGGAGAGATACAAGGCAAGACTTGTAGCCAAGAGCTTCACTCAAACACAAGGATATGACTATTTTGATACCTTCAGTCCTGTAATCAAAATGACTACCCTTCGTGTACTCTTGGCAATTGCAGCCAGTAAGAACTGGTTTATTCATCAATTAGACGTGACCACTGTCTTTCTTCATGGTGATTTACTAGAGGAAGTTTATATAAAGCTACCCCCTAGTTTGAATGCAGAGCCAGGAATGGTTTGCAAGCTGGAACGATCTCTATATGGTCTTAAACAAGCAAGTCGCCAGTGGAACTCTAAATTGTGCTCTGTCTTGATTTTTTCTGGTTACTCACAATCTAAGGCAGATCATTCTCTTTTCACCAAATCTTCTCCAAAAGGTTTCACTGTAATTCTTGTTTATGTTGATGATTTGGTTCTAGCGGGGGATGACATTGAAGAGATCAAACAAGTGAAAATGAAATTGCATAATTTGTTCAAAATCAAAGATTTAGGAGAACTAAAATTCTTCTTAGGCATGGAAGTTGCTAGAAGCAAAAGGAGAATTCCCTATATCAAAGGAAGTATACACTTGATTTGCTAAAAGAGTATGGTTTATTAGATTCAAAATCGGCCAGCACTCCTATGAATTATTCTGTTCATCTCTCAAAGTCATCAAGAACATTATTGGATGATGATAAATCATACAGAAGGCTCATTGGGAGGTTGACATACCTCACTAATACCAGATCTCACATAAGCTTTGCTGTTAGCAAGCTAAGTCAATTTCTGGATTGTGCCACAGATGAGCACTTCAAAGCAGTCTTGCATGTGTTGAGGTACTTGAAACAAGCTCCTGGAAAGGGGTTACTTTTTAGTCTGTTTGTGAACTATCCCTTCGTGGTTTCTCCGACTCCAATTGGGGTACGTGCCCAGATACTCGAAGATCAGTATCCGGTTACTGTTTCTTTTTGGGAAGATCTTTGGTGTCATGGAAAAGCAAAAAGCAACAAATAGTTGCTAGATCATCTTCGGAGGCAAAGTATCGAGCAATGGCCATGGCAACTTGTAAAGGAATTTGGCTTATGTACATCTTAAATGACTTCAAAATCAAGTTACCAGGTCCTATAACATTATTTTGTGACAATCAATCTGCTAGATACATTGCAGCTAACCCTGTGTTTCATGAAAGGACAAAACACATTGAAATTGATTGCCACAAAGTTAGAGAAAAGGTTCAGGATGGTTCTCTAAAACTCATGCCAATTCCATCAAGAGAACAACTTGCAGATGTCCTCACAAAAGCTCTGCCACCAGGTTCTTTTGGAGAGATATGTAGTAAGCTAGGAATGTATAATTTGTACACACCTAGCTTAAGAGGGGCTGTTGATATATGAGTACTATTGGTACATAAATTATATGAAGGTGGGAGGTGGAAGATAGTGGGTGCTAATGCATGAATGTGGAAGGCGATAATGGGTATTGTGTGCAAAAATGAAGCTCGCAGATGATGTTTGTGGTTGTTAATGAGAGAGAAAGGATTATTACAAGGTACATAGTACAATAGGTGTGAATTCTTTTTGTTGGCTAGTGAAACATTGTAGCAGAATTAGTTATGCTTTTTTGCTTTTCTTTTGTTATATATGGCTGCACCTTCAGCTTTGTAAAATTGAGATTTTTCACTAATGCAATGTTCACATTTCTCTCATCTTAAGCTTGCATAGCAGAACCTCCATTTCTCACTAAGAAATCTGCAGCTCAGAACAGATTTCAACAGAGTTGGGTTCCGACAGGGGGCTCACCAAGGTCAGGGCATGCCCCACTGCTCTATGAGCGCTTACAGAGATACTTATAGATTGCCTACCAACAAGGTCCTCACATCGGTAGCGGGGTTCGAACTCAACCAAAACATCATTTCTATTCCACCACATAATCCTAACAAGCTGAACTCAGGTTCGAAACTCTCTTGTAGAAAAGAAAAAAATGTGTGTGAGTGAGGTGTATGTAGTGTTAATATTGTCTAAAAATAAGTTTTAACTAAACCCGCACAATGGATAAATGATGCTAAACCAATACCAGAAAAAAAATGATGCTAAACCAGAAGAAAAAAGAAAAAAAAAAGAGAGAGAAGAAGAAGAGGAGAAAGAATGACATGAATCATCTGAATGATATTTAGCTTACCACTGCTTGTCATCATCACATAATGACCACTACCGTTGTTATCGTAGAATTTTTCTTTTGTATTTTAATTTATATTATATTCTAGTAATTTTAGTTGTTGATTTTGGTATATAAATAATATAATTTTTAATGATAAATTTTAATATGCAAATAAAATTATTGTTCAAATAATAATTTGTTAAAAGTCTAACCTGTAATTTTGTTGATTAGTTTTGTTGTGATAATATCATTAATGATGCTTAGATTTGCAAACCATGACAGAAACATTCATACATTATTATATCATTAGAAAATTCATTATTTAAAGTAAGTTTGGATTGACTTTTTAAACAAAAAATTATATCTTATTTAATTGAAAATTTTTTTTCTTTTATTTATTAAAGTAATACATTATTGACTTGTTGAAAAGGCAAAAAAATACATTCAAATAATTCAAATTTCATAAAAAGTTTTTTTTTTCTTAAAAGAAACCAATTCAAACCAATCCTTAGTATTTCAAAAGATACATTGAGAAAAAAAGAAAAAAGAAAGGAAACTATGTTTTTTGCTCTTCTCAATCAACTTGGAGTGTCCATCCTCTTGTGTCTTGAACAAGTCCTGTTTGAATTCCAATTAGTGTTTCATACAGTTTTTGAGATACTGTTTCTGATCCTGTTTTATATTCGGCCCTGCATTCCCAAATCTTAATACACATTACACAACACATAACATAGTAAAACAGCAATTAAGTTGGTTCTTCTTAGTTCTTACTTTGTTCTGTTATAGGTTACAGAAAAAACAGGGTTGATAACCATAGCAGTGCCGGTGCAGAAAACTTCATCAGCTTCTAACAATTCTTCCACTGGAACACCACGCTCCTCTACCTACAAATTATTCATACACAAAACTTTTCCAATTAATTGTTTCTTGAAAATGAAGTTTTAACATTAATTGAAGGGGAAAAAAAAATCACCTGATAACCCAAATCAATGGCAATTTCAATTATGCTTTTTCTTGTGATTCCAGGAAGAATCGTTCCTACTGCTTCTGGAGTTGTGATGATATTACCCTTCACCACATAATCCAAATATACATGATTGAATAATCAATAGAAAAAAAAAACTGAGAGATGATATTATTAGCTAGTTCTTCTAATCAATGGCTTCTGTTGTACCTTGACAACAAAGATGTTACATCCAGTGGCCTCTTCAATGAATTTTCCTGTTGCTGCATCTAAGTATAATATATCAGAGAACCCTTCCTCCCTTGCTTCATTCAATCCTTTATAAGCCTACAGCAATCAATATTAGACCCACAATCCAT
>JASCZI010090662.1:22215-40841 GCA_036250425.1 Stylosanthes scabra
CAATACCTATTTTTCGCTAAAAATATTGTCTCCTCAGTCCCCTCTATATAATATGATATTTTGCATAGGGTTAAGTTATCATTTAAGGAGCATGAAGATAGATGGGAGACATGATATCTAATTATCTATACTTCTATATTATTTCTATATTATAATATAATGGGAGCATAGGAAAAATTTGTATCTAAAATATTTTTTATTATATATAATTAATTAAAAAACTATTATTTATAGAATTTAAACCCAACATATTTTAATTAAAGTATAAATTATATGCTATTTTAACAAACTTAATTTATTTAATTTATACGTATTTAATAAATAAATTGATAGACTAGTGATGATAAAGTCATTTCAGGCTTTCAGTAACACACCGCGTGTTGTCAAAAGCATTTTGCCGCATTATTAGAAAAACGATTCAAATCGCTCTACATAGTGGAAAATGATGACTCATGTGTCATGTATCTTTTATTATTTTACGTCCAAGTGCATTGTATTTTAATCGGATTTAAAATCCCTGATTAAATTACTGCCTTGGTGTAAATTAGTGTTGCCCAATAGTAATAGTATGATGCTAAAGGTCTGAAATCTGAATTGATAAGAAAACTTTGATAACTAAATGAGAAAGAATAAGTGAATATAACATAGGAAAAGTTTTAAGTATATCGTTACATTATTATAATTATAATATGTAATTGTTGATTTTAATTAAAAAATAATAAAAATATATATAAATTAAAATTAACTATTACATATTGAAGAATGCTATAGAACCAACGTAAGAAAGTATATTAAAGAGCCAATAATTAAGTTATCATTTAAATTTTATATGAATTATCATCTGTAACATCAAGTTCCAAAATTTATATGAGTTATAATTCATAACTCATATTGGCTCCCTATTGATCATAATATATTAACTTCCTAATCTTTATCTTACAAGTTACATGTATATCGATATATTGATATACTTGAAAATTTTTTATAATATAAGCTATTATTTGGAAGTTCCGTGTCTTAGTTTTCCACTTGAAAGATGGATGAGATCAAGTAAACCGTTAGTTATTTGATTTGATGAGGAAGAACTTAATTAGTGCCACTTCTTCATTCTTCCATGAATAATAATGAAAAGTTATATTAGTAGGTAGATGCGCAGCAAATTAGCAACGCATGTGGACAAAAAATTCTTACACAAGATAGATCCTCTTAATTACATTTTTGTCTCATACCCAACTACTAATATAGACATTTTAACCATTAGGTGAGACATATATAACACTTGTATTATTTTTTTTTTGTTGACTATAACACTTGTATTATTATTTGACTTATACAATACCCAACTACCATTTTAGGGTAATTTTTTTTATGTCTAAAGGGAGGCTCGAATTCGAAACCTCTTACAACGGAGGAGGGATAATGCCATATGAGCTATCAGCTACAATTTTAGGATATGATTATGTAATTTTATTATTTCGTTTTATTTTTGTATTCTTCTGTCTTTGAAATTAAATAAAGTTCAGTAATACTTATTAAGATTATAATTATAGAAAGCTTGTATTAGAGAATAATACCAGTGTTGTTGATTTAACAGGAACCTTCCAAAATTCACTTTTGATTATTACATTAACAAGCACCATATATAGTTTACCACAACTGTTAACAACCTCATAAATACCACTAAATTTTTCCATGGTAGAAAGGTTTCAGTAGATAGATAGAAAATTTTTACCTAACGATGGGGTTCCAAAATATTTGAAGCAGCTACATATTTTTCTGTCAAAGCTATAAACTGTCAAATAATTGACAATACATAATTGTCTACAAAATAGTTACATAGAACTTAATGTTACAACTCAGATACACTAATTTTCAAATCAAACCGACATTAAAATATAAAATTATAACATTCCACCAATTGACGTATCTGAAAATAACAACAACGCGCTTCAGAAAATGAGGAAAACGGAAAGTGTGAACCTCTTGAAGTACGGTAGAAGACAATGATTTATGGTAGAGAAGAAAAAAAATAATAATAAAATATATTTGTACGTACGTACCATGAATTATTAGACATTTATATTAGATTTTCAAATTGTTTGATACGCTGATATAATCAAAATTGATCGTGTAAAATAAAGTTGATACTAGTATAATATCTAATAAGATATTATTTGTCACAAAAAAAAATCTAATAAGATATTATTTATTATAACATTATTTTTATTTAATAATATTACAAAGTATGGATTTAATAATTAAAAATAAAAATTACCACTAATATTTTATAGAGTTTAGTTATAATGTACTAAAATTGCAACGATTTTTACATAATCATCTAATCAAATTTTTAAGATGACTTTTAAAGTAATAAATTTAAAAATAATTAATTATTTTTATTTTTATGAACAATGCTAGGTGTACACCAAAATCAGCCACCAAATTAGCCATTAATGTATAATACACATTGAAATACTAAATATATACTAAAAATGAGTTAAACTACACATGTATTTTGTATTTCAATATGTATTATACATTAGTAACTGATTTGGTGGCTGATTTTGATGTGCAAATAGAATTATTCTATTTTTATTGATATAATAATTTACTAATGGTTGTATGAAACTCTTTCACAAATCACAATTGCGTGTATTTAAAGACTGGGAATTAATAAGAAATAGGAGTATTAACTTTGTGTAGGGTAGGATGTTCTACATATATAATTATTTATATTTATGTACTTATAATTAATATTTTAAAATTTAAGTAAAAGTAATTCCTAATATATTATCAAATTTACTTAAATTAATAAACTTACAGTCGGATAATTTTTTTAAAAGATATTATTCTGTTAAATAAAATTAGACTTATTAGGTTATTGTATTTGAAAATAAAATTACAGCACCGTGCAATCGTGCATTTCGAATGGGGTATAGAGCGAGTATGGAATATCCATCGGGATTTGTTCTATTGCCATCCCTAGTAACCGAATGATGTATGAGTGTATGTAGGCGACAAATAAAATATGATTCGTGGATGGCAGAAAACAAAAGCACATGCATGACTATTGGTCCCATGAAAAAGAAGCACATACTTTTGACGAATTTTACCTAGGCCTATAGTAATTCAGATAACATTATTTACCTAACTAAATTATTATTAATAAAGTCGCATTGGTATGTATTTGAGCAAAATAGTCAAAGATTTCAACTCATGAGGAAGCTTCATCCTAACACTCGAAAGCTAAGGTTTAGTTATTACATAAAATAAAATATGATCCGACAGGAAGACTAAATACACACATACGTCTCTGTCAAAGTCCCAATAAATTCCACTTAAAATCTTGGCAATTGGACTTAAAACACTAAAGAATGAAGAGATGACAAGTGCCGTGACGTCATCATGCATGGCATTGAACCACTATAAAAACCCGCTCCTTCACTCTGCTTTCAGCATCCAAAACAACACTCATCATCAAAACAAAAATGGCTCCCAAACACACTCTTGCAGTTTTGCTACTTGCATTCCTCTTTGCAGCAGCCATTGCTGATGAATATAAAAAGCCACCATACGAGAAGCCACCATACGAGAAACCACCACACGAGAAACCTCCATATGAGAAACCACCCCATGAGAAGCCACCATATGAGAAACCACCACATGAGAAGCCACCATATGAGAAACCACCACATGAGAAGCCTCCATATGAGAAACCACCACATGAGAAGCCTCCATATGGAAAGCCACCGCATCACGAGGAGAAGCCACAGTATGAGAAGCCACCGTACGAGAGGAGGCCTCCATACGAGAAGCCACCACACGAGAGGAGGCCTCCATATGAGAAGCCACCACATCACGGTCCTCCAGTGGTAAAGGAGCAAGAAGAGAAGGTAGAGGTTGATGGGTACAAGCCACCGTATGGAGGTGGGTACAAGCCACCGTATGGAGGTGGCCGTCACAGGCCTCCGGTAGTGAAGGAGCAAGAAGAGAAGGTAGAGGTAGATGGGTACTATAAGCCACCGTATGGAGGTGGACACGGCGGTCACTACAAGCCACACCCACCTCATCACAAGCCTCCCCATGGCCACTGGCCTCCAACTGAGAACTAAACATATGGTTGTTATTACGGTTATGGTTATGGTTACGGTGATTTAAGATTTTAAATAAAATGCGGCTTAGGTTATAGTGGGCTACATATATATAGATATATAGTTGGCGCTCGCTACTCTCTGCTGCATCTTCATGTAATCATCGCTCGTTTTCTTGTACTACTTACTTCCATATCTATCTTCATGCTTGCTTTACCTTCTCATCCTCTCTTATTCTATCAATGCACATTCTCGTAAAATTTAAAACATTTTTCTAAAAAATACATTCTAGCTAGTGATATCAGTGAGTAACCTAGCAAGTACCAACGAACTAAGTATTGTATTTTCAGCTAAAACTTTTTTAAAAAAAAAATATTGTTAGCTAACTATGCCGACTAAAAAGGATAAATATTGTTGATCTTTTAGCACTCCCAGTTTATATATATATAAACGAAAATATATATTATAGACATAATAATATAAATTATTTTATTTAATTTAACATTAGAATATTTATAATTACATATTTATCACATTTAATATTATTATCCAATTATTTCAATTATAATTAAAAATAGAAACTAAAATAAAATAATTTTGAATTATTTTAGACCTAAGTTTTTATTGTTTGGTGTAACAATTTTTTATATTTAAATAGCAATCGTTGGTACAATTTTAAAAGGAAAGTGCACATATATATATACTACTGTATGAGTTTCGAATATACTGTCCTAATATGCCAATACCATGAATTATATATTATCAGTCAGAAAACTATGTTTATCTCCATAGTTCATGACTGTTTTGTCAAACTTTTATTGTGTTTATATTGATGTAACATTTATGAAACTGTAAAACTCTGAGTTTTAATAAAATAATAACAATTATATAGTACCACAGAAGAAAAAAAATATTTGGATATTAATAATAAGTTGGCTTCATCATCTTAATGTATTTCAAGTTCCCGACCAAATAAAATAAAATAAAATAGTTTTTTTTTTTTGGTTTACAAAATAAAATAGTTGGTTAATTGTTTTTGGGATATGCAATGTTTGGCTTTGATTGGGAAGAGAAGAGGTTGAGATGGGCTTTGTGAAGATTCAATATTATTTTTAGTTTGCTAAAAAAAATCCCAAAAAATCAAAGGGGAAAATTGTTTAGCTAGAGTCCGGCCCAAATGTATAGTGAACATGACATGAGTTCCGCGTGTGTAGACTTATTCGCCTCCTCTGATAAATGATGAATTGAAGCATTCTACTTGTGTACTTGGAGTCTACTGCAGAAAAATCAATGACTATGACACAAGGTTTAGCTACTTCATTAAACATAATTAATATCTAGCAAAGAAAAATTGATACTCTTTTCTTAATTAACTAACAAAATGAATAAGGTGTACACCTTGTTTACCAAGAAGCAATCACTTTTGAGATCTTCAAAATCAAACATGGAACAATGAGTCCTGAAACAAGAATGGGTATTACTGTTACTATTACTATCCTCATCCACATCCAAATCCTGCTCTGCATTCATGCTACTGAAACAGATATACTCTGTTTAAAATCCATCAAAGATTCCTTGGAAGATCCATATAACTACTTAGCCTCGAGCTGGAACTTCAACAACGAAACCGAAGGTTTCGTTTGTGATTTTGTGGGTGTTCGCTGCTGGCACCCCAATGAAAACAGAGTGCTAAGCATCGACCTCTCAAACATGGGGCTCAAGGGCCAGTTTCCGCGGGGACTTGATAACTGCACTTCATTAACTTCCTTAGACCTTTCATCAAACACCTTATGGGCACATCTACCCTCTGATATTCATACGTTACTCCCTTTTGCTGTCTCCATTGATCTTTCCAATAACAAGTTCAGTGGAGAGATTCCACCGTCTTTGGCTAACTGCACTTACCTCAATTCTCTCAAGCTTGATCATAACATGTTCAGTGGTGGAATCCCCGGTCAACTCTCTGCCCTTCCTAGGATTCAAAAACTTTCTTTTGATAACAATGACTTGTCAGGAGAAGTTCCTAACTTGCCATATGGTTCAGTAGTAAGTGTTAGCTATGTTAACAATAGGGGGCTTTGTGGAGGGCCTTTGAAACCATGCTCCTTAGATGGAGGAGGAGGGCTTATTTTTATGAACCAGTGGTTCAAGGATGGCCTTCTTGTTGGTTTTGCATCATCATTCAGTTTTGTTCTTGTGTGCATCTCTTTCCTTTCAAATAGGTACTGGCCAAAATTATTGAAGTGGATCAAACACAATTACCACCACAACAAAGGTGTTGAACTAGTCAAATATTTGTGTTCCATCATCACTGGGAGAAAGCACGGAATTGAAGCTGATCAGATGCCTGGATTGCTATCTATGCAGTTGCAGGAGAAAGGAAGCCAAAAGGTATTGATTCAAACACACCCATGATTGATGTTACTTGACTGATTCAAACATTTAAGATTAATAATACAAAAATTTTGAGACACAATTGGAAATAAGTCCAAAACCACCCCAATTACTCTTTTATGCATTCCTTAATTGGATAATATTAGATGTAATAAGTTTTAATTAATAATCTGAATTAGCTCAAACCAAATGACTTGAGGTCTATTGGCTGACTTCAGAGATATAGTAAACTACTACAATTCCATTACATTTCATGAATGCAAACATTAAGTGAATTTCTATACCTTTATATAGATACGTTCATTGACAGTTGTGAGTTGAATTCACAGATAGCTCTACTACTGGAAAGACTAACATCCACTATGAAGTTTGAAGAACTAAATGATGCAACAGATGGCTTTTCTATAAACAATGCAATTGGGTTTGGAAAGATGGGAATAATGTACAAGGGAACATTAGCTAACGGTTGGCACCTAGCTATTAAGAAACTAACCGATTCTCAACGGTTTGGGAGACAAGTTCTTATAGAAATAAGGATTCTAGGTAAGCTCAGACACAGAAACATAGTTCCGTTGCTTGGGTTTTGCGTCGAAAACGATGAAAGGATTCTGGTGTACCCATACTTCTCAAATGGAAGACTCTCGAAATGGTTGCACCCTTTGGATACTGAGGTTCTGATATTGACATGGCCACAGAGGATTAAGATTGCACTTGGTGTGGCCAGAGCTTTATCTTGGCTCCATCATTCATGCAATCTGAATTTGGTGCACTTGAATATTTGTTCACAGAGTATCTTGCTAGATAAGAATTTCGAACCCAAGTTATCCAACTTTGGAGATGCCAAGTTTTTAAACCCCAACAATCATGAGAGTCTAGGCATGCTGTTTTATATAAAGGATGGGAAGAAGGATGTTTATGATTTTGGTAACGTAATTTTTGAGTTGGTCACGGGAAAATCATATGAGGAATTGATGGAGAGTTTATGTAACAATGCCACTCTATCTCCTAATCCTTCAAGTTTTTGTAAGTTTATTATTGGGAAAGGGTTTGAAAGTGAAGCGTTTATGCTCATCAAAGTTGCTTGTGAGTGTGTTCAGCCTTTTCCAGAGCAAAGGCCTACAATGTTTCAAGTCTACAACAAAATGAGCAGTATATGGGAAGAGGGACATGAACTCTGCGGTGATTCTAACAATTGCATGCCATCAGAGGCTTTTTCTGCTACTGATGGTGATGAATTTGTCGAATTATAAACACAGTTGTCATATTATATGTATAAACTTTTATTTTATTTTGGTGGAAACTTATGTATAATTTCCTTCATGTGAAGTTGATATTTAAAAACTGTCAGATTAGAATTTAGTTAAACATGTCAAATCATTTCTTAGCATGAAGCCACGAATGCATGATAGGCTTTAATTTGTTAATATTCTTTATTTGATCGGGAAGAAATGAATTTTAAAAACAGTTTTAAATAAAATTATTTTGCTTTCCATGTATAAGTTCATCTGCATCAGACAATTGTTAGTAATAAGAAGTTAAAAAACATTGATGTCAGTCATACGGTGAGTCTCTAAAACGGCATGGTCTTTTTGGAGTGCAAGTCTTGGTTTGGAGTGCAAGTCTTGGTCAAGAGTCAACCATAGCGATGATCAACCAAGTCTTGAATGTTCGTAGTTTTATTTGTGGCTCCAAGCAATGAGGTAGGAAACTTCATTTGAGTTCCCTTGTTAAACACATTCTCATCAATTAGCCCTCCATTATACAGAGTCACAGAGATAATACAACACAAGAATGAGTATTATTCTCATGTACATCATCCAAACCTTGTTGTGTTTCTTGCTCACTGTTTTCACACCAGGCCATGCTACTGACACAGATATATTCTGTTTGAAATCCATCAAGGAATCCTTGGAAGATCCATATAACTACTTAGCTTCAAGCTGGAACTTCGACAACAAAACCGAAGGTTTCATTTGTAGATTTAATGGTGTTGACTGCTGGCATCCCGATGAAAACAGAGTGCTTAATCTGAAACTATCCAACATGGGTCTCAAGGGGGAGTTCCCAAGGGCCCTTCGGAATTGTTCATCTTTGACTGGCTTAGACCTTTCTATAAACCAGTTATGGGGACCCATCCCTTCTGATATATCAAACATACTCACTTATGCTACAGCCCTTGATCTCTCAAGTAACAAGTTCAGCGGAGACATTCCACCATCTTTAGCTAACTGCACTTACCTGAATGCTATAAAGCTTGATCACAACATGCTCAGTGGTAGAATCCCACCAAAATTTTCGGAGCTCGCGAGGCTTAAGACACTGTCTTTGACCAACAATGAGTTGTCAGGGCCAGTGCCCAATTTCAGCTATGGTCAAGTAAGTGCTAGCTATGATAATAATAGAGGGCTTTGTGGAGGACCTTCTTTGCTACCATGTTCTTCACACAAGCATCTCCACTTACACCTGCACCTAACATTTAAGGTTGCCCTCCTTCTTGCTTTCGTTTTATCCTTTGTTTGTGTTGTTGTGTACACCATGTGCTGCCGTTCTTCCTCTAGGACTAGGACACCAATGAAGCCCGCCAAATTCAACCACCAAGATTACACATTCAAATATGTCTGCTCCCTCATAAGGTGGAAGATGCGACCGCTAGTTTATCACATACGCCAATTTCTATCCCTGCACATCCAAAACAATGGAACCCAACAGGTACTCCCTTCAATAACATTGACAAGTAATTGCTCTTGTTCAGAGCTAGAAAGTATTATATATACACATTAGCTTCATAAATGACATTAATGTTATGACTATTTGGTTATTAAGTTGCATTGGTGACGATGGATATTAAGCTCATCGGTTATAACTTATAAGTTCAAAATTGAGGCAAACACAGATGAGTTATTACTCTTCATGTACAATAATAAAGATATAGCTCATCTTCATTAACGGATTAGTCAACATTAGAACTTAGCCTCCATCACTTGTCATAGAAAAATCGAGTTAATTATCAATTTGGTGCTTGAAGTTTCACTCTTTTGCTAAAACGACATTCTTTCGGATATTCGTTGTGGCGGTCATCCATCTATATCATTATAGCATAAACGTATGAGTAATAAAAGTTACCCCAGGAATTAAAGTGAGGTATATTTCTTAACTTCGAGGACTAAACGGAGGTAAAATAAACTTCAGGGACTATTTTAACAAAAGAATGAAACTTCAAGAACCAAATTGAGAATTAACTCTAGAAAAATCATTTACTGATTGACTGTTTTGAGTTTAATCCACAGATAGCGCTGATAATGGAAAGATTGACATCCACTATGAGTTTAGAAGAACTCAATGATGCAACCGAAAGCTTTTCCATTGACAATGCCATAGGGGTGGGCAAAATGGGAATAATGTACGAGGCACTTCTATCTAATGGTTGCCACCTTGCTGTTAAGAGGCTATCCGATCCTCAACTATTTCAGAGACAAGTTCTTTTGGAGATAAGGATTCTTCGTAACATCCAACACACAAACATAGTTCCTCTCCTTGGATTATGTGTTGAGAATAATGAAAGGATTCTGGTGTACCAATATACATCAAATGGAAGACTTTCCAAATGGTTGCATCCTGTGGAATCTGATGAGGCTATGATATTGACATGGCCACAGAGGATCAAGATTGCACTTGGTGTGGCTAGAGCCTTATCTTGGCTTCATCACACTTGCAATTTGCATATTGTGCATCTTAATGTGTCTTCTGAGTGTGTCTTGCTTGATGAGAGTTTTGAACCAAAGCTATCAAATTTTGGAGAGGCTAAGTTCATGAACCCGAATAAACATGATGATATTCCAGGAATGTCGTTTTATGTAGAGGATGGAAAGAAGGATGTTTATGATCTTGGTAGTGTGCTTCTTGAGCTGGTCACTGGAAAAACATTGAATGAATTGATGGTGTGTTTATCTGACAATGCTGACTTCTCTGGTGACCCTTCAATTATTTATGATGCAGTTGATAAGTCCCTTATTGGGAAAGGATTTGAAAATGAAGTGTTTACTCTTATCAAAGTTGCATGTGAGTGTATTCAACCTATTCCAGATAAGAGACCAACAATGGTTCAAGTTTACAACAAGATGAGCAATGTATGGGGAGAGAGGCATGGGTTTATTGATGATTCTGATATGCTTGCTACGAGTGCTAGTGAAATTGTTGAGTTATAATAAGATATTAGTATGTATAGGGTTAATTATGAAAATAAAGTACAAGTTACATTTATGATTATGTATCATTGTTAATATCCTTGTTATTATTTTGAAATTTGAACTGTATGTGCAAGAATTCCATGCACAATCAAATGGGTTTTTCACTTTTTTGTATTCCAGCAATTTTAGCTTAAAATGGTAACAAAGTAGTAAAAGTAAAGTACCACACTCTCAAAAATATCTTTATAAACTCTTAATTCTCATGCAACAAAACTATGAATAACATAACCTCGTTCCATGCAGCAACAACAAGAACTTAAGAGAGGAAAATTAAGCATGAGTGGAGTGGTGCAACTCGGTTCGATTAGGGTGTGGCAGGGTGCAATGCAACAAAATTCTGCTGGTTCGTTTCTTGCAACTATGATCCCCTGGCAATTATGTAACAAAGCATGAAATTAATCCGGTGAATAAATAAAATTATTAGATTAGATAAATGTTTAAGCTATTTTTTTTTTTTGGTGTCCAATGTTTAAGCTATTATGAAGACATCTTTATTTTTACATGAATAGCCACTAATTATAATGTTCTTATTATAATTATTCAAGTTTCATACGTGTGTTAATGCAAAATAATGTGCATGATCTGATTTCTCTCCCAATACGTGCCAAATGTTGTTCCTTTTTTTGTGTCAATAATGAATTGCTTAGTCACATGTGGCTTGTCGTTTAATTATTAATTAGAAAAAGTTTTGAAATCAGGATTAGGTAATAATAGTAAGTAATCATGATGACTAGTTCAGTGATTGTATGTTGTGTGGCAGCCACCAGTCACCACTCACCACTAATATAATGCAAAACTTGAATTGTATAACAAAACTTGACATTATCACACTGATTTGATTTCAGCTCTGGGAATTCATGCCACTTGCATCAGTACTGCTTAATTATATATTAATCATCAACATACTTACATACATACATGAATTGAAGTTTACATTTTCCCCTAATTAACTTGTTTCTTGTCACTTGATAATGGATGTGAGATATTGGTCAATTTATCTAATAATTTTATTTACATTCACCGGATTAATAAAAACTGAACATATGAAGATAGAAAGTTCTTAACTTAAATAATGGATGTGAGATAATTAATCAGGTCAGAAAAATGAGTCATTAGCTTTGAATATATAGAGATAAGATGGAGGGATCATGTCACTGGAAATTATTAAAGTAGGCAAGTCCAATGGACGAAGGAAATAGAAAGTGAGTAGTAATTAAAAGCAATAAAGCAGGATGATGATGATGATGGAGGGTTGGGTTTCTTTAATTTTGTTCCTGTTGTTGGCTCCGATATATATCCATCCCTAATGATTTTAGCTTTTGAATAATGTACATAAATAATTGTAAGAATGTGTTGCAGTGCCAAACATATAACATACATTTGTCACCATCAATTAGCACTACAAGTGCCACTCAGACTCAGCCGCCGCATGATCGAAATTAAATCTCTTAGAAGGTGCACTAGTGTCTGCTAGTCCAATATTTGGAACATGATCTAGCTAGGCTATATAGCTAGGTCTCTTCTATGTATATGTATCACTGTATGTATGTTGTCCCCTATAATATTTTTGTCGCATGTATGACTCAGGACTCAGGTCATCGCTATTCTAAAGTAAATATATAACCTACAAATTAAGCCTTAAATTAATCTCACATAATAACAGGTCTCGAATTTAAATTTTACTTAAAACATAAAAGAAAAATGAACTGATGAATAGATTTAGGTTGAAAGAACTTTTTAAAAATATGTTATTCTTTTAGATTATCAAATATAATATTTCCTATTATGGTCTTCGCCCAAGTTTTACCACCTTTCACTATCTATTCCAGTATTAGTTTATGTAATAAATGATATAATACCCTTAAATTAAATTTTACCAAGGCCAAGACGCCCTTGGAATCTTGGTATATATGTATTTTCATGATCATTGGGTTAGTTTTTTTCCAACTGTATATGTTGATGGATTCCTTTTCAAATTAGTGTATGTACAATCTAGAACAGTCTGGCAAGGATAATATGGAACAGTAAGAACGTGTATGTAGTAATTAATTACCAAGGGTGAAAGCTTGAACCTAATCTTCAATCAATCTAAATCAACTTGTCATCATTTCCCATCATTAGTTCTTAAACATCTTATAGAAAAAAGTTACTGTATACTAACTATTATTTATATTCATGCATATCATACAGAGTGTCATATATCATAGATTCTAACCTAAAATAGGACATAAAAAAAATGTATGCAATTAGATATGTTTAGCATATTCACCTGTTCATTTAATTATTAGAAGCAACTTGAAGATGGAACGGCTTTCAATTGCCATATATAGTATATATATAGGGTTTTTATTTAAATAAAAAATATATCAATTTTTTAATAGCGAAATTGAGATATAAAAATAAAAAAATATAATAATTCTTACAAGGGGTTAAATTGGAAAAAAATATTTTTATTTAAATAAAAAAGACCTAAGTTTTGGTCATATTGGGGCTTTTTTTACATCAAATAATGAAAAAAATGGAAAAGAAAATTGTCTATATTCAAGTTGCTCCATCCTACATTTAGTTGTCATTGTTTTATTTTTATTGAGTGAGGAATGTGTTGGCAATACTACTGTAGCTGACCTCGACGAGCATTTTCCTCTTATTGCTTCATGAGTATAGTGGAGATCAAAACCACACATAATTGAAAAGCATGCATATATGTCACTATATATAATATCAAACAGAATTAAAGCTGAATCTGTGGAGAATAAATTAAAATATTTCATTATTATAGTCTCAACTTTATTATATTTTAAATTTTTAGCTGTAACTTTTCTCTGTAATTCAAAACTCAATATGTATCATTCTTTAAAATAAAATTCACAATAATTGATATTTTTTAAGCTTTCTTTCATGTTTCAGTCAAAAACTCAAAATGAGCCTCCTGGTGCCTGGTGGTAACTAGAATTTAATACGTATGTCTTAGGTTCAAAGTTGAAAAGGTATAAAATCATTTATTTTAATAATTTGGATTTCTTAAAGAATTACTTTTAAAAAAAAAGTATTTTAGAGTAATAAAAGCGTTTGTTGAATAATAAATGCAGCATTAATTAGCTAGTTAGTAAATATTTTAGAGTAATATTACATAACTAGCACAATTTATTGATTTTTGCTAGTACTTAGTAAATAATATTTAAAAATATTGGTTAAAAATATGATGATAAACTGAAGGTAATAACCTATTGTCTAAAAATATTGATGAATATAAATTAATAATAATTTTAATCATACATTTATTTTGTCAATTAAATCTAATCAAGTCTATCATTTATTTCTAGTATAAATAGAAGATTATTTTTATATCAAATAAAAGATTATTTATGCGCTATTTTTTTTGTACTATTTGAGATTGAAATTATTTTTTATTTGGCATATAAATTAATAACTTGATTAGACTTTGTTGGTCAAAATATGTGTACATCTAGCATTATTAATAAATTAATATGATTAGGTCCTAAAACTTTTTTAATATTTTTTAAAAATTTAATTTTGATGCATTAAAATTATAAAATATTTTAGATAACTAATCACAATCATTCTTTTGAATAACAAATCACGGAGTCAATGAAAAATAAAGTTATTTTTGCTAACGTAATTGAATTGCACTTATAAAACAGGATCAAATTAAATTCATATTTTAATATCTTAACTTCTAATTTGGATTCAAATTTATTTTATTCAATAAATTAAAAGGATCGATATCTAATATGAAAGTAAAAGATTTTTTTTCTTTTTCGACTTTTAACGAATCCATAATTTCCTACCACAATTGAAGTTGACACCACGTATATATGGAATAAAATCCAGTAATATAAAAGCCCCACAATTTTTAATTCCGACTACAAACTAATTTTTTATATCCAATTTTAGCTAATATTAAAAAAACACTTTAATATATACAAATATATAATAACTAATTTTGTACCAGATGTTTATTATGTATATAATAATTTTAAAATTATAAACATTTCAAATTTTAAAAATTGAAATAATTATTTTAATAATTAAAAAAATAACAATACTAGATAACCAACAAAAAAAAAATTCAACCAATATAAGTCAATGATTTAAATTATATATTCTGTTTTTTTAAGTGTTGAATATATTTTCCTTAAAATAAGAGTGAATAAGGTTGAGTTAAGTAAAAGTTAGTTCGTATATATTTTCTTTAATTAAGAATGAAATGTTGGTAACTAATTTAAAGTGGAGACAGTATTTTAGTCTGATCCTTTTGGTTTTACTAAGAAAAGAGAATAGAGAATTGAAGGAAGATGCGGTCCTATATTGTTTTTTCTTTCTTGGATTCATATAATCATATTCCTCTCTTCCTTTCTCTATAACTCCCTAATCCCTATAAATATCATTCACAACTATGTCAATGCGCGCACACAGAAAACCACACACCACAAACATGAACCACACCTTCTTTCTTACCTTCTTCATCCTTTCCTTCAACTTCTTCACCCTCTCCTTTGCAAATCCACAATCTACTTCACTTCCACACACCTTCAACATCAACCGTGTCATTAACAAAATATATGAATGGAGAAACACTAATCACAATGGATCACATCAACATGCAGATGAAGCTTTATCACCCCACGTGCTTCTTGCTTCATTCTTGTGTTTCATGGCTTCTTCCATATCCAGTGCTGGTGGAATCGGTGGTGGCGGCCTCTTCATACCTATACTCACCATTGTTGCTTCCCTAGACCTCAAAACAGCTTCATCTCTCTCTGCTTTCATGGTCACTGGAGGCTCCATTGCAAACGTTTTGTGCAACCTCTTCTGCACAAAATCATTGATTGATTATGATATAGCGCTCTTGTCAGAACCCTTTATGTTGCTGGGAGTGAGCATTGGAGTTATCTGCAACCTTGTGTTCCCAGAATGGTTGATCACTCTCTTGTTTGCCATCTTTCTCACTTGGTCTACCTCAAAAACTTGCATCAATGGGGTACTCTTTTGGAAGTCTGAGTCAGAAGAGATTAGGAAGAAGGGCTTTGAGAATGGGGATAATGCTGCTGAAGAAAGCCAGAGGCTTGTTCAGGATAACAAAGAAGAGAATGAAGAAGGGTTGAAGAGTCTTGAAGAGCCTCTTCTTGCTGCTGAAGAGAATAATAGAAAATTTGGTATCCCTTGGTTGAAATTGGGGGTGTTGCTTTTGGTCTGGTTCTGTTTTTTCTTTCTCTATCTTCTTCGTGGCAATAAATATGGACAGGTAACAATTAATGGTATCTTCTTATTATAGGCAATTTGACTCTAGCAGATTTATTACATCAGATACTTTGTTTAATTAGCATACTTTGAATTGTGAGACTCATGCAGAGTATAATTCCAATGGAAGCATGTGGTGTTGGATATTGGATCCTCTCATCAGTTCAAGTACCTCTGGCTATAGTTTTCACTGCCTGGATTGTGATTAGAAAAGAAGTTAGTGAACATCACAGAGTGGAAACTATTCCTTAACTAATTATTAGAATGGAAGCTTTTCTATTCAATTTACTCAAGTTCCCTTGAAATGTGATGATGCAGGGTCCATGCCTGAGCAGAAGTGGGCAACCAAATAAGCTGATTTTTCCAGTAATGGCACTACTGGCTGGGATGCTGGGTGGTGTATTTGGAATTGGAGGTGGAATGCTCATAAGTCCACTTCTCATTCAGGTTGGAGTAGCTCCTGAGGTAAACTCACTCACCTGATCCTATCATGGACTCCATTAATTATGATTAATCTGAGTTTTAATTTAGCTTATATGCTTTGATTTGTGCAGGTAACAGCAGCAACATGCTCATTCATGGTGTTCTTCTCATCTACCATGTCAGCCTTGCAATATGTGATGTTGGGCATGGAAAACATAGAGACAGCAGTAATATTGGCCATAATATGTTTCATTGCATCACTGCTTGGGTTATTAGTGGTGCATAGAGCAATTAAAAAATATGGAAGACCATCCTTGATAGTGTTTTCTGTTAGCATAGTGATGGCACTAAGCATTGTCCTAATGACAAGCTTTGGAGCCATGGATATTTGGAGGGACTACAAGTCAGGGAAATACATGGGGTTCAAAAAACCATGCTGAATTTTTCAGTTTGGGTAACCTCCATGGAATGCAATTTTGGACCTACTGAGTCACGGAAACTCATTACTAAGATAATGTAGGCAAGATTATGAGAGTGACAATTAATATAATAATGTGTATTATAGGCTTGACTGTGCTGTTATATTCTGACATGTAATATCCAAATCCATGTGCAATAACATATAACAGATTCCGGGAAGATGATCACATGAATGTAACTTTGTCATTTTTTGGTTAGAGAAATTCTCACTGAAGAAAAGAGGGTACAGTTCTTAAGCAAAATTAAGAAAGAATGAATGAACAAATTTAAGAAATGGAAGAATTTACGTTTCTCTATTCATTTCCTCACAACAGAATATGGTATCTCGGAACTCGGATACTCTTATTCTCTTATGAATTTTTATATTCATTTTAATTTAAATTAAAAAGAGTTAACATACTCCAAATTGATAACAACATATCACTTTTTTTTAAAAAAATGTTGGGATACTTCTGAGTAGGCTATAAATTTTGGTAATGAATTATGAATAATTTTTTTTTCCACAGAAACACATAACCTTAAAAGACATAGTATATTGTAAAACGGAAGGAATATTCCTTAAGATTAAATACTTTTACTAAATTGTTTTCATCAATTCCGCCAATGTCTTTCTTTTGTTTTATACTTTTATATTAGTATTTTTTATTTTCTTTCCACCAGGAGCTTCCTTTTTGTCTTGTTTTCGCTATTTTCTTCAAAACTAAGTTTCATCCCTCCCCTATAAAAAAAAAAAAAAGGTTTCATCCCTCCTAGAAAAAAAGGAGGCAGAAAAAAAAAAAAGAGTAAGGATTAGTAATGTTCTATATAGTGCTTTCCTTCAAGAACAATTCACAGGATGAAAGTTTTTATTTAAGAATCATTAACGCTGCTAACTAATAAAAAGGTAAATTAATACAAATCATTAGTTCGTTTTTTGGAGGCTAAAAGCCAAGCCTCCTTAACAAACAAATTACACAAGCCCCATCTCTCTAAAATGTTACACTCTTACATTTATCCAAGCACCATAAAAGAATAGCATTTTCTTTTTCCAAACAATAATACAAATAACAGTTGTTTTGGGTTATGGATGATGAATGAGGTTAGAGCACACCTCTCTCAACCTCCTTTAGCCATAGCTCAACCGGGAATCTGAGGACCGTGTGGCTGCCTGAGTTTGACGCCTTGGAACCCCGATTTCACAGGCATTGACTCTGGCTGCGAAACGTAGCGAGCAAAGCGACTCGTTGGTTGATGATTGATCGGGTGCGATGTTGACAAACATCAATGTTTTGGAATCACCACCAAGGCATGGCTGCAATGCAAATGCATACAACATAGTTCAGTAGTATGAAATGGACATCTATAAAATATGTAACAAGTTTAAGAGTCAAATCAAATTGCAAAGTGATACTATCATATCAGTATAGCTGTTCAAAATTTAAGTTTAAGCAACAACTCAGTGCAAATTTCATAGGTTAAAATACCTGAAGAAGGTATGTAAGTTTTGAATTCCTGAAAGGAACATGCTCCTCTTTCTTTGCCAAAGCGAATATTACATCACTCAAAGATGAGAGACTTTTGTTGATAGCCTGAATGTTGCAGCAAGAGGAAATTAGTTACTATTTCTTTTTATTACATGCACTAATTACTGTTTTGTTGAACAATGCTAATCAAATGGATACCTGAGTTTCCTTCAACCGGTCCCCAGTTGCCCCACTCCTTGATAGTCTTTCACTTCCAGCAAGATCAA
>JASCZI010090662.1:40851-61277 GCA_036250425.1 Stylosanthes scabra
GTTTAAGACACCTTGTACTTGTTGTTCAGTGTTCTTGATGCATTGGAAAATAAAGTATTATGACAAAAGAACAGTCAAAATATATTCAAGTGTGTCTCAAAATGAAAAATAAAAGTTTAGCAATGTGTAATCAAGTACCTCATTTATCCCACATATACGCAAAGTAAAGACAAAATGACTTCTGGATGATTGCTCATTCATCTGTGTCCTCCCAACAGACCTGAAAGAAGAGAAAGGGCATAAATGTTTGTTTATAAAGCTATAAGTAAAATTTAGACCAAGAACCAAAATGCATTATGTATAGTTGGAAATTGGAAGAGAACAATATTTCATCAGCAATTCATATGAAAGAGCAAACATGTTCTTGCACATACTCTGCTCAAGAAATTTCTTTCAAGCATTATATTGGAGGATCCAACATAAAAGAAACAATACCTGCATTGCGCAGCCTGTTTTAGGAGGGAGGAAATCTCATTCACACTACAAACATCCACAATGGTTAGATCCGAAACGTGCGTGTTTCCGTTTGCATCATGTTTAATAGTGTACTGCTTGCCAGGAACACCATTCTCTGATCGTGTCTGGTCGATCCCACTTGACCTATTTGATAACAAATCCCTGATGGTCTCATTATAAATTTCCAAGATTGATGCCTGCAAATGTTAACAGGATATTTCAGCTCCCATTAGGTATAACCACATAAAAACCAGGATGAAGTATACTGAGTACTAACCTGCATTTTGTACTTCCAACCCTGATCTTTCAGAGTTTGACTAATCTGGAATATCTGTTCTAGAGAACGTGGTATCAACCCTTTCAAATCTGGCGCATCAGGCCTGCCCATCATTGTATAAGTTTTGCCTGAACCTGTTTGCCCATACGCAAAGATACACACCTGCCATGACAAGCCATGACCCTCAGTTTGTACGAAAACAAAACAATGAAAGACAGGAATAAATAAGAAATAAAAGTGTTGAGTATGCCATGTCAAAGTAAAAAACCAACCTTGTATCCATCTAGTGCACTCTGCACTAGCTGGGATATCTCTAGGAACACGTCATTCTGTGAAGCGTCGTGATTAAACACTTTGTCAAATGTAAAAGGGTACTTCTGCCCTGTTGATCATCAACCATGGCATTGTTATACTTGTTGGCAAGCATAGGCACCAAGTGAAAATCATAACAAACAATAGCAGCAGAGAGATTGGTGCAAAGAAACTAGTGCATATACCGTTTTGAACCAATTCAATTCCCCGACCAAGTGCTTCTGTTGACGTAGGGTAAGAAACGACCATATCAGTTCCTGTGCCATCATCTGGTAGCAAAGGTCGTACACGGCAGAACACACGAATATTTCCTTTTAGCTCCTACAAATGGAAAAGTAGAACGATGACCACTGGTTTGAAACTTAGAATATATTTGCCTCACAACTGAATAGGAATTGAAGGTTCCCTTTTTTTGGTGGTGGTGGTAGTGGTTGGGGGTATTACCAGAATGGTGTTGTGCAGTTTTTTCCTCAGCTTCTCTCCTTCAACTATTTGAAATTCTTTATCTGCTAATTTATCCTGAAGCTCATGTATGATTCTTTTCTGCTCTTCAAACACTGTTCTTGTTTCTGATGCAGACATATCAGCCATCTAAGAGAAATAAAATAGATGTTAAAATCAAATCTAGTTATCAAACCTTTCCATGCGATAAACATAAGTCAATTGCATTACCTTTAACTTCTCCCTTTCAGCTTTCAACTGCTGCTCCAGTATTAATATTTGCTCCCTTTGAGAAGAACAAGTCTCCTATAACGAAAGCCCATTCTATTATCAGTATTCTGAATTATGGCCACAAGTGTGCATAATTAATATAAAGCCCATTCTATTATCAGTATTCTGAATTATGGCCACAAGTGTGCATAATTAATATAAATTAATATAAAGGATAAACAATTACAACGACGGAGATCTGTACAAACCTCAATAGCATTTGTTTTAACTGTCAAGGAATCCAATTTTGCACATGATTCCCCAGTAAATTCTTTGTACTTTGCTACTTCTGCTATTAAATCCTTTACTTGCTTCTGTTGACAATCACGGTCATCTCTGATTTGTTTTAACTCCTCACGAAGACGTTTTAGTTCGTTTGTAGATATTTCTTTCTCGTGTAGAGCTTCACTCTGTGAAACCTGAAAAGGCAAATATGAAAAAGAGAGCAAACAAACGTTAGGATGCTATACTAAAACAACAACAGGAAGCTAATGCCAATTATCTAAATCCAAATAAATAACAATTCCAAATCAAAAGTATTCCTCTTTAGTCTTTTTACAAAAAGATTTTATGACATGTTAGGAATCAGAGTACAAGTTGAATTCCAGTGCCATCAATCATGAAGAAGTATGCCAGCACAGTAAACAGCAGAACAGCATAAACAGGTGAAAGAAATAAAGATCAGACTGAAAAAACTTACTTTAAGAGACGCCAACTGCTCCTGCAGGACTTTATTGTGACCTCTAACATGGCTAAGGCTTTCAACAATGGTCGCTTTCTCTGTTTCAAGTCTTTTATTTGCCTCGTTTGCTGTTTCAAGATCTGACTGAAGACGTCTATTGTACTGCTGCAGACTCATATTGTACTCTTGTGATCGTTTGTACAAGTCCTCATTTGAAATAGCCTGCAAAACTCAACAGTTTCGAATAAATAACTAACAATGAGGGAATCACTAGGAATCAAATAACTGACTAGCATTGTTAAATCAATTGAAGACAAGTGAAGAATAACACAAGAGAGAAATATTTTTGCCTTACAGATTTAAGCAGTTTATCAATGACTATCTTATCAAGAATATAGCACAGTATTACCTTTCGCTCTGCAGCTGATTTCTCGTCCCGAATCCTCTCTAGCTCAGCTGACTTCACTTTACAAACTTCCTCAGCTGCATTCCTTGCTTCCTTTTCTTCTCTGTAACGGTTATTGGCTTCCTGGTTTTCAAATCCATGAAAATTAAGGCCATTAGGCAAGAGTTGGGGGAAAAAATAATAATAATCTTCTTCCGTTGCGATATTCAACCAGGCATTCTTACCAACTTATCTGATTCTTCTTTTGCAAGTTTCTCTTCTAAATCAGATATTCTTTTGTTCAATTCCTCCATCATATTCTTCATATCAACCTCTGTGAAAAACAAGAGTGCGTCATGATTAAATAGTTGCTCTAGTGATATAGATTTCTTGTATAACATGTAATACCATCAAAGGAAATGTAAGTACTATGTGGCCTTTTAATAAACAGCAGCCAAATGAACATGGTAGAAACTAGAAAAACTGAAGCTTTCTTCAACATCAAATTGCTAAAAAATTGAAATCATTAGACAATTACGCTTAAGAATGAAATCTCTATTCAGGGATAATACTCTGCATCCAACCACACATTTAACAATAACCAGATGTTTTTAACAACATATCCAATCAACTTATCATTTGTCACTCAAAAAATCAACAGAGTCAAGAGAGAAACACTTTACCAGTATCATTGCACTTCTTCTGAGCTGCCTCTAGTTCAGAACCAAGCCTTTGCTTTTCTTGGGAATCTCCTTCTTCAATTTTCTTAAACCAGCGAACACAAAGTTTAAGCTTCTTTATCAGATCCGCCATCTGCTCCATCTTTTTCTGAAAAAAGAAGTTGGGATTAAACACTATGAAATTAAAATTCCAGCATAACAACAACCACCTGAGTACTTCAGCCAAAATAATAAAAACAAAAAGATTATCTTCCAAATCAGATCCACCACCCAGAAAACACATAGATTCATTAAGATTGTCAAAATACCTTGTTATCATAAGGATTCCCCTTCTTCATCTTCTCATTCAACAACGCCTCTACATCCTCCTTCGTGAACTCAATGGTGCCACACTCAGACGGCTCGGCGGTTCCGGCATCACTTGTGGCATCCGTGCGGTTGTTAACGGCTGAAAACGGGGTCCTTGTCCTGCTTCCTGTGGCTCCTTGTCTATCCATCTTGTCAGCTCCGATTCTTCGACGCTTATCTGAGAATAATTCTTCTGAACCCACCTTCTTCTGAAATAAAAGAAACGAAAAAATCCGAAAAAGAAATTGAGTGAAAACATTGAATTCGAATTTGAAATTAGATGAAAGGTGGGAAATGGGGACTTACGTGGGAGGGGCTGCGAGGAGGCCTGTTCTGGTTTCGAGAAGCCATGTTTGGCTTCGGAAATGGGGGATTGGGTGGATTTGGGAACTTAGGGTTTGTGAAAAAGGGAAGAAGAGAAGAGTGAGTGTGGAGCGTGAAATTTGAATTTGTGTATAGCGCGGTGAAGTCACCGAGTTGATCTTAATTCTTAAACAATAAAAACAAAATAAATATTGCTTTTGTTTTATAACTTCAAATTTGAAACTAACGGTCATCTTCTCTATTATCACCAAAATTATATATTTTATTTTTGTTTTGGCCCACCCAAGGGTGTTTTGGTACATTCAGGCCCACCCTAGTTTGGCAACTAATTTATTACAAAATCACAAGAAAATTAATTTCTATATCAGCATAAAAGAATATTATGACCAAAAGAATAGTAATAATAAACTCTGTTTATTTTTTAAATTTAAAGGAAAAAATAAATAAAATAAAATTTAACATGGTCATTTTTTTACAATAATTTAACATGGTCACTGAATCTATATTGTGTTTGGTATATTGTAAAAAACAATATGATAAGAGTTTAAAAAATACATTTGTAAGGTTATGCCAAACACACAACGACTGTTGGCTTTTTTTTTATTTTCTATATTCGTAAAAATCAAATAACAATTTAGTCCAAACGAAAATGCTATTTATCAATTAAAAAAAATGTTTTGTTCCAAAACACACCCTTTCTTTTTAAGTAATTATTTGAGGAGTTGTTGGAATAGTGTTTAGTGTTTACTCCACATAATATTTTCTTAGTCAAAATGAGGCTTGGGTTATTAATATACTTTTTTACCCGCACTTTTGCTCCTTTTTTATATAAAATTATTTTAAACTCTTTTTAAGAAGGTTTAAAATTAGGATTTAGACTTTTAAATTAAGAATACAGAGTTTAAAATTTATAATTTAGCATTAAAAATACTTTTAAAAATAATTAGTTGATATAGTTATACTGAGTAAGAACATTTTACACCCTTTGCCAATATTTATCTCCAAAAGTTTGTTGATATGGTAAATTGGTAGAGGTGTGTATTGTTCGTTGTGACCGAAACACATACAAATTATATAACTTTTATGCAAAATCATAATCCTAATGAATTTAATTTTTTAAGCATTTTCGGTATAAAACATTTTACATGTGTATTCAATTTCAATTATATAATAACATGTCAATAAAAATAATTTTTTTTCTTTGATCGTAATTGGTCATCTAAAAAAACTATTATAATTGCACGATTATGTAAAACATTTAACGTTATCAATACATCAAAATTTAACTCAATCCTAATTCAAACTTCAGTAACAAGTGCATGTAAATTATTTTTGTTCGGGTCTATTTTAATTACTATGTCCTAGTGAATTGAAGAAATAAATCCAGATCAAGTTATGAAATTAGTGATCAGGGAGAAGTAACATATGTGAGAAAGTAACATATGATATGACCAATATTTCTCCTAATCTCTATCAGTAGCACAATAGAATACAAATAATAATTCAGCTATGACCAAAAATAAAATAAAAAAGTAACATGTGAAAACTGAAAAGTGAAACAATTGTTGATGTACATTTTTTTATCTATAAATTGAAATGCTTGGCGAGATAATGAGTACTTAATTTGAATGATTTTTTAAGTGAATGATTAATTGGGGTTTTCTTGCCTCTTGTCTTCCCTTCTGGAAGCAGTGACAGAAACATAATAAGCAACAGTGAACAATGCATGAATAAAACACAAAATCCCTCCAATGGATAGAAACCGACTATTCGATATCCCACAGGATTCTCTTGATCTTGAGTTGGCTAATGTGCCTATGATGAGCATCGAGAATGCAACCCCTAATACGATCCTGCAACAATATTCATAGATAGATAATCACTTTTATTTTCTGCAGATACATACAATTGAAGATTATTAATTAAAGTGAAAGGGCTATTAGCTTAATTACCATGAGAATATGAGAAAGGCCACAGCTAATTGCTTGTTAGCAGTGGTTCTTTGGTATTCTTGTCTTGACCAAATGCAAACACATCTTCCAAGCACGTGAGCAACTGCATGTGCACACACCAGCAGAATCGCAGCAGCCAATCCCAGCTTGAATGCTTCATAGCTTGGATCCCTGCATTCAAGTACCCATGTCTTCAAATCTTTCACCTGTTTCACATATTACTCTTCTCATCAATAATCAATAATAATGAAACATATTATAGTAACATTCAAGTACCTTGTTTTGAGTAATTTCTGCTTGAATCCCAAGTATGCCTGCAACAACATCCAATATCATGACACTAATGCAGACAAGGCATCCATAGTTTTTGGCCATTTTTTCCCCCAAAGAGGAAGAAGAAGCAATACTAGATTATGATTTGATATTGATATTGATGGTACCTTGTTGATAACTCCATCCCCACTTTAATAGAGATGCACTACATATATATGATATGATATATCTAAATGTGGGGGAGAATAAGAATAAAGATTGAGCCAGGTTTGTTGCCAATTATCTCATGTGAGAGCTATTAGTTTTAGTTGTTATTAAGAGGGGTAAAAGCTGCTTTTTACTTTATTCTTCTTCTTTTGTTGTTTCCCTTTCTAATATTCCTTCCTTCCATTAGGAACAAGAAAACCAGAGTTTCATGAGCAAGGATAACCCAAATCCATGGGTCATGGCTACTCAAATTGTCGGAACCAATAATGTTCTGTAGTCTCTGTACTTTTAATTTTCATTATTTTCTATAAAATAAGAAAAAATCAGTGTTGGACAGATGAGCTGTAATCAAAAGATGATAAATGCAACCGAACATGTTCCGGTATATTGGTTCATTAGAACCCCAGGAAAAACCACTTATTTTGCTTTTTATATATGACTTGATAGAAAATTAAAAGAAAAATAACATAGGTGCTCACAAAATTAATATTTACTATTAATTTGTTTATAAATAAATATTATCTTGGTAACACCCTTAAAATGTACCACTTTTATTGAGATTTATTATAAAATAATAACATTTTTATTGAAAACATAAATTATAATAAGTATTGTGTATACTTGATAGTAAATTATGTAATTTTTTTAAAGTAAATCACTTTTATTATATAAAAATAACTGAAATACCTTTTAAAATTACTTTTATCAAATTTATTAAGAAGAATATGTGATACTTAATTACTTGCTATAAATTTATAATCACACACACACCATAACTTCCGTGCAATCCACAACTTTCCATTAATTAGTAAAAATGGATCAAGTTTTATTTAGACTTTTAAAGCAAAGAAATTAGTACAATAATAAAATAATATTTTAATCCATATAAATGGAGATAATAGAATTTATAAATAATAAAAAATATAAATGAAAAAATATTTAAAATATTATTATATTATGGGGAAGTTACTTGTTTAAAGGAATTGGCATTTTAAATTACCCATATATACCATTCTCTCAAATATGATGCAATTACACTGATTGAGAAACTTATAGAATCCGTGGAAGGCTCTAAGGGTTTATGAAAACCCCTAAACCTTGCCACGGTTTCTTCATTTTTTGGTTCGAAGAACCTAAAAACAGTGGAAGCCTCCCACTATTTCTATGTAAACTATTTGCTCAAAAAAAGTGGAACCCTCTCAAGGTTTCTTTGTAAACCGTTTAACAAATAAACTTTTAAAGCCTTCCGCGATTTTTTTTAGACAATCTTGGAATGTAATAAAAAATTTGTATAGCCATATAGGCAAATTCTATGGTGCCACTTACAAATTAGTGGCACGCCACAAATAATTTGAAGCATTAATTGTTGAGTGTGTATGGTAAGTGTTATGTATTGTAGGAGATTATTTGAATACAATAAAAGGGACTACATGTTTTATAAGTAAGGATGACTTTTAGTCATTATTAATACGTGTGTTTTTGAAATTTGTGCATAATTCACATAATAAAATATTATTACAGTCCAAAAATAAAAAATAAAAACATAATATAAAAGAGTACACAAAAGAATAAAAGAAAAATAAATCATAATTAACTAAGCATCATTATTTGCCCTTGATAAGTTAATTTTTTTAAGGACTTATATAGTCCGCCAGAAAAACTAAAATTTAGGTGAAAATTATATAATTAGAATATAATAACTTGTACTTATACAAAGAATAATATTACGTAGTCATATTTTCATTTATTCATTATTAATATTTGAAATAAAATAAATGTCAACTATCTAATACTTATTATGAAATAAAGAAGTAAAAATGTTACATAATATTTTATTAGTCATGGTCAATTTTTCTAGTATTTAATATTTTTATATTAAACTTATTATATTGTGTTGATAGCAATTTATAATTGGATAAATATTTAAATTTTTATTAAGTTATAAAACTTTAATAAAATAAAAGTAATTTTGATGCTAGAAATTTTAAAATTTCAAATTAGATTAAGTATAATTCTAGATGTACACATATTTTTTTTAACCAAGTCCAACTAAGTTGTTACTGTTCACGCGCTTTCACTAAAAATGAACAGAAATTTATATATACAACGAACATGTTTTTATAGTTGACATGAACATGTTTTATAACATGTTCGTTTGCTTTTAAATTTTCTATTCGTTCTAGTAGTAATATTCTATTCGTGTGGGTGAGGTAAGAGTGGACAAAATTCACTTAGTTTGACTTGATTGGAGGAAAGAGATGTACATATAGCATGATTGCTATATTAAATATTTGTATTTTTAGAAATAAAAATATTTTATTATAGATATAGAAAAAACGTTCGTCTACGATAGCAATGATTTTTTAGAAATTATCATATTATATTATAAAAATTGTGCTTAATCTATTTAACTAAATATAGACAAACAAATAACACATGAAATTAAAAGTTTTTTTTCTTTATAATAGTTAATATAATTATAAGATAAAAATAACACATGAAATTAAAACTTATTATTTGTGGTTGTAAAGGTTTCTTTGAGAAACCGTGGAAGGCTTTAAAGGTTTCTTTGTTAAATGGTTTACAAAGAAACCTTGGGAGGGTTCCACTTTTTTTTGTGAAAATAGTAGGGGTGCACAAGGTTCGGGCCGGGCCGGATTTGACAAGACCCGAACCCGGCCCTAATAACATACGGGTCTAATATTTTTACGTAAATATAACATCGGGTTGGGTATGATAAGATCCGGACCCGATCCTAATAGATCCGATATAAATTAATATATGTAATTTTATAAATTTTATATAAAAAAGTGATAAATTTTTATTTTTAAACATTAAATTTAACAAATGTTATATTATGTTTTTACCAAAATTAATTATTTTAAAGCAAAAATAATATTATATAATATACAAAATATTAATAGAAGTATAAAAATGTAATATTTGATTATTAATCTCAATTTAAAATGTACTTTTAATTTAAAACAAGTGGCTTCGGGGCCGAGCCGGGTGACCTGAAATAAGACCCGAACTCGGCCCGAAAATCACACCGGGCGACAAATAATGAACTCAACCCGGTATAATTTACACCGGGTCCGGGCCAGTCCGGGTCTTGTGTACCCCTAGCAAATAGTTTACATAGAAACAGTGGGAGGCTTTCACTATATTTGGGTTCTTCGAGCCAAAAAACGAAGAAACCATGATAGGATTTAGAGGTTTCCATAAATTCTTAGAGCCTTTCACGGATTTTATAAATTTTCCAATCAGTACAATTGCATTATATTTGAAATAATGGTGTATATGAGTAATTTAGGATGTGAATTTTTTTAAACAACTAGCTTGCCCTTGTATTATTTACGCGAAAATTACAAATAACCACTTGTCACCCAAGATGAATGAATGAATGCAATTATCACCCAAGACAAGATGAAAAGTGTAAAGAAGACCGTGGATGGACACGTGGCAATACGAATAAGCAGTGTGTCTAGAAGGAACTGCATCCTTCTTCCAGCTCCCAGAAGGACCTTAATTCCATTTCCATTTCCATTTGGATTTGGATAACAAATGCTGCGTTCTGTTTTTACTGAAAGAAATTCGATTCAATAAAGAAACCATTCTCCATTCCATTCCCCGCTTCTTCGCGAAACAGAAATGTCAGCCTACAGATGGAAGAGCTTCGACGAGAACGAGGACCGCCCCTCCAAGCCTCGCCGATACGGCGTCACCGAGATGAGAAGCCCCGATTACTCTCTCTTCAACCACAATGTTCTTCAGGTCTTCCTGCCTCTAATTTAATCTATATTATGCTTAATTAAGTGGAGATTACATTAATCAACTAATTAATTAATTAATTCTCAGGATATATTTGAATCCATGGGAGAGTACGTTGACGGGTTGAAGTTTTCTGGAGGGTCTCACAGCTTGATGCCGAAGTCACTTATCAAAGAAGTCATCGACATGGCTCATCACCACGATGTGTACGTTAGCACTGGTGATTGGGCTGAGCACACCATTCCCAAAGGTCCTTCTGCTTTCAAAGATTTTGTTGAGGTGTCACCCTGATCAATTCTCTGATTGTTATTCTAGGTCAATTATGGCTTCTTTTGATTTACTTGTTTTGTTGCTGTGAGTTGTGACAGGAATGCAAGCAGATGGGTTTTGACACAATTGAGCTGAATGTGGGATCACTTGGGATTCCTGAAGAGACTCTTCTTAGATTTGTCAGATTGATTAAGAGTGGTGGCATGAAAGCTAAGCCTCATTTTGAGGTCAAGATTAACGAGTCTGATATTCCAAGAGGCACTCATAGGGCTTTTGGGGCTTATATTCCTCCAGCGCCCAGATCATCTGGTAACCATATTTATATGTGATATTGTGTATGCTTTATCATTTTATCTTACTTGACATGCAATCAGACATAGTTAAATGGAAGCTCAGCTTAGCTTAGCTCATAGAATGATTAACTTGTTATGTCATTGGCAATTTGGCATCATATTGTCTTTTTGCAGGGGAAAAGAAATCTAGCAAATCTCTGTTTTGCTCTATGCCCTTTCTTTTCTAATTTTTGTGGAGTACTTGAAATGAAATTTTGAAATTCAGAATGTCTGAGTTCAATTTGGATGATAAATTGTCTTTAAGCAGATGAATGAATGCAGATAATAAGCTAAGTTTTTGTTCTTTTTTGTAGTTTCAAATTTAGAATATATGTGGAATCAAATGGATGATGCAAAACATATTTTACCATGATATATCATCTTCTGCAGTAATTTGAATAGTTCAGTTGAAAGCAGTAGCTTGTAGTTACTGGTGGTGTGCAAGGTATCAATCCTCTTGGACTGAGGGCTATATGAGCATCTAATGTGTATGTCAATTGGATAACCTTCATGATCCAACTATGAAAAATAAGAGTTTAAGTGTTGAAGTGAAGTTTTGTACTTGTTAATGAAACTCCCATAATGGCATAATCACCATACAATAAAATATGAGTTTGACTTGTGTTGAAACTTTTGCCACAGAATTTGTGGAAGATGTGGATCTGTTGATCAGAAGGGCTGAGAGATGTTTGGAAGCGGGTGCAGACATGATAATGATTGATGCTGATGATATTTCCAAACATGCTGATAACATGCGTGCAGACCTTATAGCGAAGATCATTGGGCGCCTTGGCATTGAGAAGACTATGTTTGAAGCATCAAATCAGAGAACATCCGAGTGGTTTATCAAACAATATGGTCCAAATGTAAATCAATGCTCTCTCTACTATATATTTATAATCGTAGTTTCCCGTTTTACCTTATACATGCCACATCTTCTGTTAATATTAAGTTTTATTTTTTTCTAATTCATTTTTTTTTTGGGGATATTAAGCATATATTATACCTCTTTGATATGTTTCAGGTGAATCTCTTCATAGATCACTCGGATGTTGTGGATGTAGAATGCCTCCGAGGGCGCAACTTGGGAAGAAATCATGCATCTGTTCTTGGTTCTTCATATTTCCTGTTATGAAGAGACGGGGATTTGTGTAGCTGGATTTCTTTGTCAAATGTAGAAGTAATGTGTATCTGTTATAGTGGGTATTAATATCATCTTTCAATGAGTGAAGACTGAAAATTCAGGAGGGGAGATATACAACCATTTGTAATATATTCTGTTCTCCAAGGAATGCATTTCCCTTCTTTATTTTGTGGTTGGAATATTCGCATAATATAGCTCCAAATATGAAGAAAACTTAAAACGTAACTTGAAAGCGATAATTTCATAATTTCCATTATTTCACTAATTTAATAATTTTAATTTACGTTGGACTTCTAAATTCTAACTCATAATAAATTATAGGCAAAATTAATGTGGGTCAGACAAACCAAAAAGTGGTGCGGGATTGTATGACTACCTTAAAATTTAGATAGGTTAGTTATGAGTTTATGACCATCTAACTAGAATTTATTTCACACATACAAATCAACTTAAGAGATAAAATATTTATTATTTTAAAAAACCTATAAGAAACTAAGTTTTAGTTAGTCAATACTAATCAATTTTAGGGTTTAGATTTATAATTTAAAATTTAGGATTAAAAATCTATAATTTAGGATTTAAATTTAAGATAAATAAAATAATTTTATTACTGGTCTTGAATTTTTCTCTAGTTAGAGTTTTTGAATCAAAGAAATATTTTTTTTAAGGATTGAAAATAAAAATCAGAAATTCCTAATTTTATAAGTAGAAAATTTTTATCTAAAGCATTGTGGTGACACACAAAAAAAAAAAAAATCTAACATGAAAATACAGAGCAAGAACAGAGGACTCGGGGGAGGTTGCAACCACAGGATTTAAAGAACTTTTCTTTTCTGTTTGTATTAAGTTGCAAATTGCGAGGAATGGTTGTATACCCCCTCCGCAGTGTGCATCAGTTTTGACATTGATGGATCTCATCTCATGCTTCCTTACCTAACATAACACTGTATACATTTCCATTATTATTTTTCTAATCTTCTTCTTCTTCTAGTTTATGCTGCTTAGCTGCGTGCTCTTCATCGCCAATTGCATCACGCCCTAATCTTCCCCTTCAATTCAATTCAATTTATATCAAGCTCTTCCTTCCATTTTCACGGTAGCGCCTTTTCTCCTTTTCCCTTTCATTCGATCTGTGTTTTCATCCACGTTTCGGTTTTGATTCGCTTTGCTTTGTGGCTCGGATTCTTTCTAGTCTTGGATTTTGCTATGTATCCCTATATGTTACCTGAAAATTTCAATAATAATAATAATAGTAATTTGTTGTACGAGTGTGGAGTAACTTTTGCTTAGATGAGACAATTTAATTCATGTTTCGATATTGCCTTAGTCTTCACTGCTTGAATTTTCAGATCTGATGTTGCATTTGCATATTAGTTTGTAATTAAAAGGGGGTAGGGTTTGCGTTAGATTCAATATGCGGGCTTAAGTTAATTAGTGTTCTCATCCAGAATTTGGCGAAGGAAATATTATTCTCATCGGTGTGACCCTGGTTGAGAGTGGATGGTTTTGTTTATCAACAGTATTTCCTTGGATTGTGTGTTTTGTTCTCATTGAACGTATTCTTGATATCACTATTCTCTTTTTTCTCTGCCATGGATTTTGTGCTGGTCTAGCTAGGATAAGAAAATAGGTCAAGATTGATGCTGCCATTCGATATAGATAGTGTCATAGTGAGATCCATGTTGTTCTCTTCTTCCGTTGCAAGCCTGCTGGCGTTATATGATGAGTTTGGGAGTAGTTACATTGGTCAGTGGTTTGATTACCTGCTATTATTGTATTGCAAGGATGATTCTCTAATGAGTTTTAACTCCTTGTGATCACAGTTGTGTTGTATCAACTTATTCTATTGGTTAATACAATTGAGAATTAGCGTTCCAACAATAGAAGTGAAGGAAATTTTTGATAAATTATATGCTACTTCTGCGGCACATTTGCTTTATAACAATTCTTATATAATATTTGAACATGCTTTTCAGAGTGGGAAAAATGATTTACCTTCTATTCTATATACTTAGAAAAGGAACCAGATTCGTGCAAGAGGGAAAATTGTTCCATTTTCTTAGTTCTCGAGTCATTACATTGCTGAAGTATGGCTGAAAAGAATGTTCGGCTGGTCTTTAGGGGTTGCATTATTTTAATGTAAAGATATTCGTTTTGGTTGTGTTTTACTTCAGGCCAGCCTATGCCATCCACTGAAAAATCTGGAGAAGTCCATTTTCTTCTAGAGTCTAATGTTAAAATATATTTTGCCGAGGCTCTCTGTTCTATGACGATGTGTTGCTATTGTTGTTATTCTAGCATGAGATTTATAGACTACTTTTACCATATTGTTTTCCATTGTGGTTGAACTTTAAAGCTGCAATTTGGTTGCCATTTTCCATGATTCAACTTATATGGATTTCTCCAGTTCTTAAATATTTTGAATTTCCCAAGCGATGGCTGTTTAACTAGTTGGATCTACATACAGCAGTCTCATGCTTTGATATCTATTAATTAGTTTTTATTTGAGAACTGAATATAATTCACCAGAGAAAGAAACTGTAATTCTAGCCTTTTCAATTTTCTCATCATCGTGTATATTGATGATTGATGAAATGAGTGTGAATTCATGGCTTTTATTGAGCTATGGATGCTTTCATATTTAAATAATGCATGAACATCCCGTTGTTCTTTATTGAAGGCCAACTCAAGAAGACAATTCACTACATTTTCCAACCTCCCCAAGAGTTTTGAGTGGAATGTGATTCTGATAGCATTTCGCTAAGCCTCACAACTTAAAAATAAAAACGAATCATTACATTTAGTTTTCTGTGAAGCCAAATATATGTGCTAATGCTAAACTAATTATGCGTGTATTGGATATTTACAAATGTTTGACATGACGTGCAGATTCCGGCAAGCTCTGATGAAGTCACCATCTTTCAGGAGACAGTTCTCGAAGAATGAACTGGGAAGTTGGTCAACACTCATGGAGAGGCACCGGTTCCTCTTGTCAGCTCTTGTTCTACTATTTGTCCTTTGTACTGTTTATCTTTACTTTGCTGTCACATTAGGGGCCAGTGACTCTTGCTCTGGGTTGACTGGACCTGAGAAAGCTTCATGTCATATGCAGCATCTTAAGGCTTCTATGGCCAAGGGTAAACTGAAACATCTTTGACATTTGTGATTTGAATATTATTTTTGGTGGAGATTGTGGTAGGTGACATGAAATGGAAACATACTCTCAGGTATAATCATTGTGTCATATGTATACATAGTATTTATCTTGGTTACATACAGATTACAGACGCTGTATAATGAAGCTATATTGTTTCATTTTTCCTGATTGTTCTAATTTGCCTAATTTAAGAACGTCTTAGTTCCGAAAGTTATAATTGTCAAATTTTGAATTGTATCGTGAACCATTCATTCAATCAATTTTTTTTGGACATTATTCAATCACATTTTTAATCATGGATAATTTTGTGTCAAGCGCTTTTGAAACGGATTCATAATTAAACAATTAAAAAAACTAAATAAGAAGAGAATTACATTCAATAAATGCTTTGAATAGACACACAAAAAAATGCTTTAAATTGAATATAGACAATTAAATTTCAGCACATGTTTGAAGTGGTTGAAAATCCCTGTAATGAGTTTGTTTAGTTTTAAGGAGGGGTAAAAAAAACATAAAGTCGTTTTAACTGTTAAATTATTTTTTTAATAACTTAAATATAATTAAACCATCTTAAATTATTTTAATCTTCCGGATCAAAAGTCTCCACATCAATACTCATGGACAGAGTATTAAAAAAGAAATGTTCACCAAAAAAGAAGAAGAAGGAAGTAATAGTTCACCAAAAAAAAAAAAAAAGAAAAGTAATAAACCGAAACTGCATCATAGTTACACTGAACTACTGAAGTGATAAGTGAGTTTGTATGGTGCTCTTGATCATGTCTACTACAGACATAGAATATGACACTCATTCATTCACACCCCATAATCAATCCCCTTAAACCCATTGTCCAAGCCATGCTGAGACCCTTAAGTCCTTAACCAATTCCCCAAATTTCTGCCTTGAATTTAATCGGCTGATGAGGAGTCTCAAATTCCTTTTTTTAAAAACAATATTTTGGACGTGCGCAGGATCTGAAAACCCGAGCCGACCCGAAAATTCATTTTTCTCATGATCAACACCATCTCCCCGTTGACTGGCCCAATCCAGCAAGAGACCCGAATCCGAAACCCATCATTCCCCCAAACCAAAAAAAAAAGAAGTTTGATGCAGTTCCTTCTCAGATGGGAACAACCGTAGCTGCTGCGAGCTCCGCCAGTCACGAAGAATCCACAGGTTTGGTTTGTGTATTGCTCACTCGCTTCATTGCTTCTATATTTTGTTTTCATCTTGTTCGATTTCTAGGAATCAATTCATAATCATATCCGACAATTTTGTCAATTGTGAAAGAAATTCAGTTTATCTCAGATAGTTATGTCTGCGACGGAAGAGAAGGAACATCCACGGCGCTCTACGGTTAAGCGCGAATTGAAGTGCTCCGCTTGCTTCGATGCTCTCTGGTTCTGCTATTGTAATGCCATTCACTCCCCCCCTTTAACCCTACTCTCTCAATCTGGTTATCAAATTTGAATTTTTATCCCCTTTTTGTTTGTTTGAATACTTGCAGCCCCGGTTCATCAGTTGCAGCAATATTACAGGGTTGGTGTTCTTGATAATTGTTCCAAGCAATGGAAAGCCATGTTTGATTGCTTAATGCTCAAGACCAAAAAGGAATCCGAGGTCCAGGTTCGTTATCTCCTCATCCTTTTGTGTCTGTAATTGGATCAATATTTCATTTTTATAGATGGTGGGAACATTTTCTTTGTCTTGGTGTTGTTCTTTTAGGTTAACATCCTCAAATCTGTTTTGCTATTCTCAGCTTCCAAAATCTTTAATCTTTATGTTAGTGATACATTAAGTGTTACAATGTTGTTGCTATCATGCTGCCAACATAGTTAGAGTCAGAGCCGAATTCATTTTAGTGACCAATCCTATGCTGTAGAATATAATTTATGAGGAATCTGAATGCTTATAGTTATTTTTTCAATTGATTTTAGTAGGCGTTCTTCCTCTTTTTATTGTTTGTCTATTGCTTGCAAATTGCAATCTTCATATGTTATGTATATACTATGGATGTGTGTGTATCAGTGTATGCAACTATTTATAGCATTTAGCATGCTGTGTGGTGAAGTATCATTATTGATATGGAATGGCCTCATTCATGTTCATGCTTAAGCTTTCAGCTCTGTTAATAAGATGTATTACTTTGTGCAGGAAATTCTGGAAGCTCGTGAGAATTCAAAGCCTCACATTTGGACTTTCCGCACACCAGAGGAAGCTTCAGAGCGTTGGCACAGACTTTATGGCCATTTATTAGATGAATCTGATGATTGAACCCAAATTGTGCAAATAAAGATAGCCTTTGATTCAGAGACAGAGTATACTTTCAACTACCAACAAAAATTATACATCGTTTTGATTAATGCTAAAGAGCGATATTTTTGTTTGAATGTTTATTGCAGACTTAACAGAGTGAACTTCACACTCAATTTACCTGCAAAAATAAGTTTCGAATGATTTTAGTTTATTTTTTGGAAGTTGCTAATTTGTTATGGCTTTAGTTTTCATGATTTTGTTACATCTTTAGTTGAATGCCTCCTTTCTGAATTCTGATATATCTTCTTACAGCTGGATTGCTAAATCTTAAGTGGTTTATTTGAATACCCAGCATAGAAGATTTCCTTATTCATGTTCCATACCACAGTGGTTATTGTTTGTAATTGTACTTGCAGTATTTATCAATGCTGATGCAGAATCCGTCTAATGAATTAGATAAAATAGTTTGGCGAAATTTTAATTTTGATCTGTACATTTAAAAAAGGTATTTTTATATAATTATGTTTAGATACATTGATTTTTTTTAACCGTACTAATTTATTAAAATAACATTTATTTTGGAATTGATGAGAGATTGTTTATTATGAAAAGATGATTTTTTTTTTTTGTGTCTGATAATTATGAAAAGATGATTTAGTCTGGAATCTGGATACCTTCCTTATAACAATAATAATAATGGTAAAAGAAAAACAAGAATCTTCAGAAAGAGTAGCAGGCACATATATCACCATTTTTTTGGTGGGGTGCTAAAAAATAAGCCAATATGGCCATAAATTTTGACATCTATTCTAATTTCTATGTATATAGTCTTTGGTAGATCAAACAACCTAACTACCATTTTCTTACATTTAAATTAGTTAGGTGCATGACATCAGACGAGAAATCTAGTGAATTTTTGTGTATACTTCCATTCACATTGTAGAAGCACTTAGGATTTGAGTGACTGGATTTATGTCAAAACAGCCAACAAGCATGGATAAAAGTGCTTAAAAATTAAACTCGGATAGGTTATTATATTGTCAATATAAAATGTATTGTGAAAGCTGTTGTTATAGTTATATGCTTGTGCAGGTGAAATGTTAGGATGTTAGAGTAGTAGATGTATCATGTGAGAGTGGAAGGTGAGGTGGGAATTGATAATTAAAAATATTGAAATGAATAATAAAGCTAGATTTGTTCAGTTAGTTTCGTAGGACTAGTTGATAGATGTTGATGTGTTGGTGGCAAACATAAATCACGTGCATGCTCAAGTAACTGATGGTAATTGAATTGAACACCCTATTTATTATTTAAGGAGCAAACATGTATGTGTAAGTGTAACTCTCCATTATCCCATTAATATTAAACTGTCCCATCTTGGAATAATGGCAAGCATTGAGAAGCAAATGGAGATTAAGAAGAAGGCATGTGTGATTGGTGGAAGTGGTTTTGTTGCTTCTTTGCTCATAAAACAGTTACTTGAGAAAGGTTATGCTGTCAACACCACTGTTAGAAACCCAGGTTGGCCCATTCACTCAAACACTCTCCTCTACCATGCATTCTTTAATCATACATTCATCAATACACAATAGGTTATTTCAATAAATTTTAAAAATGTTTTAATTGTGTGCAGATAATCTTAAGAAAATATCTCACCTATTGGCACTAAAAAGTCTGGGAGAGTTGAAGATATTTGGAGCAGAATTAACAGTGGAAGGAGATTTTGATGCCCCAATAGCAGGTTGTGAACTGGTCTTCCAAGTTGCTACACCTGTGAACTTTGCTTCTCAAGACCCTGAGGTACACTCAACACTACTCCACAGAAGAAATATTTACATTGATTTAGATACTTTTACACTGGTGAATGTGTGGTTGGATTAAAAAAGAGTGACATGTTGCAGAATGACATGATAAAGCCAGCAATAGAAGGTGTACTGAATGTGTTGAAAGCATGTTCTAAAGAAAAACAAGTTAAAAAAGTAATCTTGACATCATCAGCAGCTGCAGTGACCATAAATCAACTCAAGGAGACAGGTTTGACCATGGATGAAAATAACTGGACTGATGTTGACTTTTTAAACACTGCAAAGCCACCTACTTGGGTAATCTACATATATAAACCAAACTATAATTCACAACTTATTATTGGATGATAGATGCTAAAAGTTATGTTCATGATCCAAATCTTCAGGGATATCCAGCATCCAAAACACTAGCTGAGAAGGCTGCATGGAAATTTGCTGAAGAGAATCACATTAATCTCATCACTGTCATACCTTCCCTCACAGTTGGTCCTTCTCTCACCCCAGATATCCCATCTAGTGTTGGCCTTGCCACATGCCTTATAACAGGTTCAAAAAATATTGCAGATACTCCTAAGAGCTATATATATAGTAATTGAGTTCATTCATGTTTCAATACTGGTATTCTTTTAAACTTTGCAGGCAACGATTTCCTCATAAATGGTTTGAAAGGAATGCAGATGCTGTCAGGTTCAATATCCATAACTCATGTGGAGGATATTTGCCGAGCACATATATTTGTGGCAGAGAAGGAATCAGCTTCTGGTAGATACATTTGCTGTGGTCACAACACTAGTGTTCCTGAGCTTGCTAAGTTTCTTAACAAACGTTACCCTCAGTATAAAGTTCCAATTGAGTAAGCTTATAATCTGACATTTGGTTTGAATCTCTGAGAATCATGTTTTGTTGATTTCATATTGCACTTCTGTGTGAAGCCTTCATTGTTTATACTGTTTTCAAGTCATTTTCAATTTAACACAAGCATCATATCTGTAATTGCAGATTCAACGATTGCCCCTCCAAAACAAAGTTAATCATCTCTTCTGAGAAGCTTATCAAAGAAGGCTTCAGTTTCAAGTATGGAGTTGA
>JASCZI010090662.1:67641-86231 GCA_036250425.1 Stylosanthes scabra
AGACAAGGCTTCAAATCTTAAAGCACCTCAGGTAAGTAGTACGGCAGACAATGTCTTGCATACGTCAAGGAAGCATTCTGATATTCATAGAAATATGCAAGTTGAGGAAGGAAGTGAAGATGATGTAACAGATCAAGATATGTCTGATCCAGCATATCTTTCACTTCTTAAGGACTTGGGTTGGAACGATGACAATAATGAACCTTCTAGTTCTCCAAGCAAGCCTTTGAAGGAAGAAAAGGATCATCCTCTGCCAGTTAATGATGCTTCCCTAACTAAGAATTCTAGAGCACCAAGAAAAAGTAAGGGTCAAATTCAGAGAGAGCTCTTGGGATTAAAGAGAAAGGCCCTTGCCCTCAGGCGTGAAGGGAAAGCTGAAGATGCAGAGGAAGTGCTAAACAATGCCAAAGCATTGGAAGCGGAGCTTTCAGAGATGGAAGCGCCAAAAAATGAATCACGTGTTGAGACTACTATGATGACAAATGAAATCTTAAATCCTCCAGTTGAATCTGCAATTGATGAAGAAAGCAATAATCTTGTTTCGGAAGAGGACATGCATGACCCCGCCTTGAATTCCATGCTCGTCAATCTGGGGTGGAAGGATGAATCTGAACCTGTGACCAGAAAAGAAGAGCCAGCTAAGGAAACCACTAGTAGGCTTCCGAATACCATGAAACACAATTCATCTTCAGTCGTTCCTGCAAAAGCTTCTAAGAGTAAGGGTGAGATTCAAAGAGAACTTTTAGCATTGAAAAGGAAGGCTCTTGCTTTAAGGCGCCAAGGTGAAATCGAAGAAGCTGAGGAAATTTTAGGAATGGCCAAGAGTCTCGAAGCTCAATTGGAGGATGAAAAACCAGTAATGCCTGAATTATCTGATTTGCAGGAAAGACCTGAGAGTTTAGGATCAATTGTTGAAGTGGATAAAGGTTCAGATACAAACATTTCATTCTTAAAGAAGTCAGGTAATTCAAGGGAAAGTCTTGCAGAAAAGATGAACACAATAAAGACAATTGATAATAGCTCTTCAGCTGGCCACTCCATTCATTCTATAAATAGAGTTACTGGTGATGGTTCGGCAAGTTCATCTCATTCAGGTAATCCTATTCATTTGGACTCTTCAAGAAGTCTCAGCCAAGATCAGCAACGCAAAAACAGTGTTACCACTAAAGGAGAATTGACTGGCGCAGATGAAAAACCTGACAATAGTGAGTCAAATGCTGCTCAGAATTATGCTTCCTCAGACCATCTACGGCAAGAAATTATAGCTCATAAAAGAAAGGCAGTTACTTTGAAAAGAGAAGGGAAACTTGCAGAAGCTAAAGAAGAACTCCGGCAAGCCAAGCTGTTAGAGAAGAGCTTGGAGGATGGAAGTGCACAGCCAAGTACTTCTTCTACAAACAATGTTTCTGATGCGCCTCATGCTGTACAAAAGAAGCAAGAGTCAACAATTGTTACTGCTAAGCAAGAGTCAACAAGTGTTGCTTCAAAACCATTGAGTGGCCGTGATCGGTTCAAGCTGCAGCAGGAGTCTCTGGGGCATAAACGCCAAGCCCTAAAACTACGGAGGGAAGGCCGCACAGAGGAAGCAGAAGCTGAGTTTGAAAAGGCGAAAGCCATTGAAACCCAGTTGGAGGAGTCGGCAGCCCATGATGGCAATAAAGCAGATGCAGCTGAAGATGTGACCGTTGAGGATTTTCTCGATCCTCAACTCGTATCTGCTCTGAAAGCTATTGGAATTGAAGATGCTAATGTTGCATCAAGAGGACCACAAAGACAAGAACCTGTGAAATCCAATGTCACTAAAGTTGATAACTCTAACCAAGAAAGAATTCAGTTAGAAGAAAGAATCAAGGATGAAAAAAGAAAGGCGGTTAATCTGAAACGTTCAGGAAAACAAGCTGAAGCGTTGGACGCTCTTCGACGTGCCAAAATGTATGAAAAGAAGCTGAATGCGATGACATCTGGGTGATGATGGTGCAATTCCATGGTGGAAATGTTGTTCAAATTGGTGAATTTTCCTTGCATTAAATGCTTTCTGTTCATAAATATAGATATTTGTCATTCATAAGCTACAATTTTCTTCCGATGCGGTTCCAAGAATGAAGAGAATGATGTTGTATTGTAAATATAAGGTGGGTTTATTGTTAATTGTGGTCAGTGTGCTTTGTGTTGAAAACAAGTTCATTCGTAAGGCTGACATTTTGAAAGAGCATGACCTTCTTTACCATCATATATATCATGAAAAAGTCTTAGAACCAATACTCTCTTAAACAATAACTAACTAACCAATAATATTTTGGAAAAAAACATAAATAAATGATCATTTAAATATAATTAAGTGATCATCTAAATAAAAGCAAATGATCTTCTAAATATAAATAAGTGATCATCTAAATATAAATAATGATCCATTCAAAGCTTTTAAGTGGCGAATCCATCGATGTTACTGATGCTACTGCTGAACTCCATCTTAAGCTCTTTCACCTAAGCAAACACGGCGGTGATGGCACTGTTTCACGTTAGGAGCTCGAGGCGATTTTGACGCGATTGGAGGCGCCACGAGCTGAGGAAGTGGCAGCAGTGCTACATGAGGTGGAGCTGAGGATCGTACGGTTGCATCAAGGAGCTGGTGAGTTAAGTTGGTTTCATTAGTGATGTTACGACGAAGGAGGACAAGCTGTGGGAGGCGTTGAGGTATTTGACAGTGACGGCGATGGGTGGATCTCGGTGCAAAGGAGAAGCTTGATTGATGATGAGCGGTGCACATTAGATGATGATAGAGGGCGTGGATGTGAATTGTGGATGGATTTGTGTGTTTCAAGGGCTTTTCTCACATAATAGAGTTGCAGTGACAGTAGCGGTGAAAAAGAAGAAACACTAATTGTTGGTTCTTGTCGTTTGACTGGTTATTGGTGACGTAGCATAATCGATATATCATATATGAACTGTGACGCTATTGTAATGGCTGTTGATAACCCAGAAACATGATTAAATTTGAAAGTCCATTTCATGATTCCCTGATTCACAACTAAGGTTTGTTTAACCATGTGAGTTTTTACCATCAGTTGATGGTGGGTACCAACATTGTTCGTATAAGAATCTCAAATCAATATGGTCCTAACATATTCCAAAGGTTCTATTTTAGGCAATGTTGTTCATTGTTAAATTTGAGATGAGTAGATAATCGAAAAAAGTAACATGGATACTAACGCTCTAATCTGACAAATTCATATCTCGTTTAAGGAAAAGTATGGATAACTAATATTTTTTTAACCAATAAATCAGCCATAAAAAAAATGGAATATTCATAACCATTGTTTATAAAACGTCTATAATAAAAGAAATAGAACATTCGAAACCTAAAATAACTAACAATCAACTAAAAGAAATAGAACATCTGAAACCTATAACAGAATATCCGAAACCTAAACAAATAGAACATCCAATATAAGTTGTTGGCTGATATTGGCTGAATTTTTATTGGTTACCTACCATTCATATTTTAATTTCATAGTTTCAACGATAATGTTTAAGAATTGAACAAAACTTTATATACTAATCCCTAAATCAATTTAAGATTAAAAATAGGATTTACAATTTACGGTTTAGGTTACAACCTGACACATTATAGACATGGCTGCATTACTGCCTTCCTAAGATGTTATTGTTTGCATTTTTGCATCAGGTATACTTGAAGTTGAAGGCATCCAGGATTATGTTATTGTTTGGAGTTGCTTGTAGTTGAAATAATTTTCCACGTTTCATTAAGTGTAAATATAATTACTCACCAATTAATCTTGATTACTGTCCATTAATCACTTACCGCCTAAGCGTCCATGCCACCACAAACATCACCTACATAGAAATGCCTATTTATAGCTTATTAATAAATAACACAGCGATAAAAAAAAAATACTCAATTTTATATACACTTTTGAAATATATTTGAAGATTTTGACACTTAATTATGCCAGCTTCCCTGGGCCTATGTTAGGATAACTGTATACACGTAAACATGTACTGCCCCACAATGCAAAATTAGAAAATCACAATTTCCTAACAATTGGAGCTGCTGCCCAAATTATACCCCAACAAATTTAATCATACAATTAAAATGTAGAGAAAAATTAGGTATACAATTCTTTTTTTATATATATAATAATCAAGTCTAAAAAAGAGTTGTAGGTATATCATTATTATTCTAAAATTTAATAAATTGCTGGTGGGAGCTTAGCTTTAATTTATACATCAAAATCAGTTATTAATATATTTGTAGTTTTATTATTTTTAATATGAGTTTAATTTTAATACACTAACGGTGTAAATAATTTTAGGACAGTCATGCAATTAGATTCATGCATTTATATGACTTTAAAAATAATAAGTTTAAAAATTAATTATTTTTTATGATATGGTAACACCTAATTAAATGTATGTATAAAACTCTTTTACACTAACGGTGCATGAAAATTAAATTCTTTTAATATATATTTTATATTTTAATATGTATTATATACTAATGACTGATTTTAGTGTATAAATAACATATCATGGTCTTTCAACAAATAAACATGTGTAACATATGTCTCTTAATACATATAGTTAATTAATATTCACTTAATTTACGTCTCAATGCATATAGTTAATTAATATTCACCAATTAATTTAAACCTGTACGATATAAAAAAATACAAAATCTATTTTTTTTGTTAAAAAATAATGAGTATTCTAAATGAGTTTCATATTTTGTCTGTTTAAATTATATTATGTCAATTACTTTTTTGTATAATTATATATAGCAAAATGTTTTTATGAACTAATTAGAATTATATGTTGTCTATTAGAGTTATGTTAAACTATTAACTTCTCGTGTGATTTATATACGGTTAACTATTTTATGAACTAATTAATTAGAATTTATTTTTAAACTATTAGTTTTTTTTTTTTTTTGGTATTGTACCTAGGGATGGAAACATGTCAGACGGCCTAACAGGACCTTAGGCCTAGCCTAATTAAGTCCATTACAGGTCAGGTTTATTTGATAAATGAACCTGAGGCTTTGATAAAAGCTTTTTTATTTAAAGATGTCAGGCTTAGACTCTTTGTAAAGCCTACAAAGTCTAACAGGCCGGCTTATTTATATATATGATTTTATAATAATTTTTTTATTATTTAAAAAATATTTTTGTTAAATTTAAAATAAATTAATTAGACAAGTAATCTATCAATAAAGTTATTTTTTTTAATATTCTAACATAATAAAAAAATCATTAATACTTATAATTAATAAATAAATATATTTATAAAGTTCATAACATAAGTATTTTTTATGTTGTAAAATTTTATTTATTTGTAATTATAAATTTTTATTATTTTTATTAAAATTTTTAATTTATTTTTTAATAGGCTTTTAAACAGATTTCAGGCCAAGCTTTTCGAACAGGCCAAGCCAAATAAAATATAAAACCTTTAACATATAATAAACTAAGTATAGGCTCAATACATATGATTCAAGCTTGACCTGTTTAGATCGAAACCTGACCTTTTCCATGCCTAAATTTGTACCGGACTAACTTTAAGTTGTTTAAAAATTAGAGAGACATGTGGTCCTGGACACGAGACAATGCGACATGGAAGTTGGAACATGGACGTACACTGAATGTCAATTTTTTCTTAGACACGAGAATAGGATATACATGCAAAATATAAAGAAATTATAATAATATATTGATATTTTATTAATATTGAATTACAAACCTACCTTTTCAATGTTTTTAATGAATTTTTAATTGAATTTAATTTTGATGCACCGATAGTGTAAAATTTTATATAATTATTCAATTAGATTCAGGTATGACTTTAAAAGTAGTGGTTTACTGAATGTATGTGTTAATTCTTTTACACTGACGGTGCATGAAAATTAAATTCTTTTTAATCATATCAACCATTTTATATAAATTTTATAACGTAATTGATATATAATGCATTTTTTTAAGGGTATGTAAATATTTTTCCTAATATCTTCAAAAACTTTAAAAGTTATTCTTAATATTTAATTTATTTTAATTTTATTTTTAACATTTTAAATATATTTCAATTATAATTTTTGAGAGTTGACACTGTTAAAAGGAGATGCTGCATCTCCATGTTAATCTTTAAAGATATAATTAAAACATATTTGATGTTGTAAAAACAAGATTGAAATAAATTAAACATTAAAAATATATAATGATATTATATGTAGATTTATTTTAGTCAATTAAGTCATTTATTTAATAGAAGATAATTTCAATATCAGATATTACAAAAAAAATAACACTATTAAAATGAATTTTTGTTTTATATTAAAATAGTCTTTTATTTGATATAAAATAAATAAATTGATTGAATTTAGTTAATTGAAAAAAATAAATATACATTTAGAATTATTAAAAAATATATATTATTCTAAATAATATATATCAAGAATCAGATTATGTATTTAGATATATCCGAAAGTGTTTGAAAATGTGTTTTTTTTAATTTATTTTAATCTTCCGTTTTTCTCTACTACGAAAAAGGTTAAATATTTTGGCACATTTTCGTTCTCTCTGCCAGAGAAAATAAGTACAATTTACTATAATAAGTTTTCATTGGCACGATCTACAAAAATGCCTAATTAATTAATTTCAATTTTAAATAAATTAATAAACAAAAGATTTTTGTTATACAATAATTATATTTTAGATGTATATATATTTATTTTATCTAATTAATTAATTTATTTGTATATTAAGTAAAAAATCATTTTAATATTAAATAAAAACTTATTTTTATACATTTTTTATATTATTTGATATTAAAATAATTTTTTATTTAACATAAAAATAAATAATTTTATTAAATTTAATTAGATAAAATAAATATAATACACACTCCACATTGAAAAGATTTATAAATAGGGTATGAAGGTATCCTTATTATGTTGTGCACTGTGTACAAAAATCTTAACATATAGTAGTGTAGATCTATGGCTTTCTCTAGCCTTTTCTCCAGTCAGATAACATTATTTTCACCAAACAAATCAAAGCATCAATATTGGAGCCGTTGCAGTAGTAAAACCCGTTTCGTGATCAAGCAAACTATAAATATCTCTGAAAATGTAAAAGGAAAGGTGAATTCAATTGCCTTCTTTCTGCCATTTTTTTTTTTTTGTCTTAGATAAATAATTTTTATGCTCACTTCCAATTTTTTAAATAATGATGATTCAATTCAGTGATATGTATCTTGAAAAAAAAGTAACTACAAAAATATATGCATACAAACACTTTTAAAAAGTTTCACGTACTACGTAGATAGAGGATGGAAAATAGTTGCATTTTATAGAGTAATTGTAATAATAATGGAGGCTGCATTATTATATATGATTATAACTTATAGGAAGGGGTTAATGTGAGACATGGTGAAGCTCTGGAGAAAGTGGTGAAGCGTGCAGTGATGAGAAGCAATGCAGAGGAATGCTTGTTTATGGTGGACTCCATCCAAAGGTTAGGCATTGAACACCACTTTGAACATGAGATTGCATCAACACTTGAAAATCAATATCTTCAAACTCAAACTCGGACAAGCTATCATCATCCTCATCCTCATCAAAAGCTATCAAGACTTGCGCTTCAATTTCGCTTGTTGAGACAACAAGGCTACTACGTTCACACAGGTACGGTTAGTCCAAAAATTAATGTAGGTTAGTTGGGATTAAAAACAATTTTAATTTTTGACAACAATTTTAATTAGGAACCAAAATAATACTTAATATTTATAATTAGTAGTTTAGGATTTTGGTGGCTATGATGTAATTAAGTTTGTTGCGTATTATAGATATGTTTGATGAGTACCGTAACACGAAAGGGGAGCTGAAACACACATTATTGTACGAGGAGGACATAGATGGGTTAATGGCCTTGTTCGAAGCATCTCAATTAAGCATTCCTGGGGAACATTTTCTTGATGAAGCAGCCCTTTTTAGCCGGCAGTATCTATGCTCCATTGCTTCAAGATTTCATGATCATCCTCAAGCCAAACCTATTCAACACACATTGCGCTTCCCATTTCATAGAACTCTTCCACGCTTCATTCCACCAACCTTACAACCTATTGGAAATGCACCATGGATAACTTCTTTACAAGAGCTGTCTCAAATGGATACCCAACTCCTTAACTCGTTGCATCTCAAGGAAATTGCCCAAGTTTCCAAGTCAGTTAGTTCCCTTTATTTTCCATGAGACTTTGTTTTGAATTAATTCACATTACTCTATACACAATAGTAGATTTTTCTATACATGTATATGTGACGAACTTAATTATTATTATTATTAATTATGTGATGGCGTGTGATTCAGCAGGTGGTGGAAAAAGATTTGGGTTTGGCGAAGAAGTCGAAGTTTGTTAGAGACGAACCAATAAAATGGTACATGTGGCCCATGGCATGCCTACCTGATCCACGTTTCTCACAGGAAAGAGTGGACCTCACTAAACCTTTGTCCCTTATTTATATCTTCGATGATATGTTTGATTGTTATGGAAACATCCATGAACTCACCCTTTTCACTCATGCTGTCCAAAGGTATATATTATACTATTACTTACATGATGTTTTATGCATTACTAACAAGGGATGTATATTACTTTAACTTTTGTGCGATATAAGGCGCAAGAAAATCTATATTTTATATCTGTATTAATTTACATCCGTATCACATAACTTTTCAAAAAAAATTAAACCAGGATTGTTTGATACGTATCACATAACTTTTCAAAAAAAAATTAAACCAGGATTGTTTGATACGCTTCAGGTGGGAGTTGGCAGGCATGGAGGAATTACCAGAGTGCATGAAAGTATGCTTCAAGACTCTTTACCAAGTGACTAATGAATTTGCGTTCAAGACCTATACCAAACATGGATTGAATCCAATAAGCACCTTAGTGAAATCGGTAATAATAAAATAATAAGAATAACATGCATTATCTATTATATCACTGCTGAAATTAAAATAATAACGAGTTAACTAAGGATGAATGAATAATGATTGCAGTGGGTAAGACTATGCAATGCGTTCTTGGAAGAAGCGAAATGGTTGTCATCAGGGAAGATGCCAAGTGCAGAGGAGTATTTGAAGAATGGGAGAGTGAGCACAGGGGTGCAAGTCATCCTTGTCCATGTATTCTTTTCCATGGGACACGGATTAACTGACCAGAACATTGCTCTAATGAATGAATTCCCAAGCATTATATCTACACTAAGCACAATTCTTAGGCTATGTGATGACTTGGAAGGCGAGAATGTATGTAATTATGTCAACTTTATTATTTAGTGATGTGTGTAACTAATTACTAATAATTAGTGTGTGACTGGGGCATGCAGGATGCTAGGAAAGAGGGTAGAGACGGGTCTTACGTGAAATGCTACATAAAGGATCACCCTGGAGTTTCCATTGAAGAGGCACGGAAGCATATCAAGCATCGGATTTCAGAAGAATGGAAAAGACTCAACCAGGAATTGATCGCACCGGAAAATCGATTACCATCATCTTTTGTTAGAGTATGCTTCAACGCTGCTCGCATGGTGCCTCTCATGTATAGCTATGACGGAAATTCCCCATCAAAGCTAGAGGAGCATGTCAACTCCTTATTCAATCACAATAAATAAATAACAATAACAATAGTTTCAGAAATGTCAAATACTTCTCTTATTAAGGGTTAATTTCCATCACTTATTAGATACATACAGCAGACTCTTTAGGTAATACCATGATATTTAAAACTAGGTATTTACCAAGGATGTTGTAAAAACAAAAGTACCTAAAATCATGCTTCAGTTGATTTGTTGATAGATGATTATTTATATAATAAAGATGTCTTTATATAATAGATAACTGAATTAGAGTCAGAGATAGATGCTACAATAATATACCCGCGTCACTGTAGCTATTCGTATATTATTTATAATTTTTAATAGAATAATATAATAATTAGTGTGCAAATATAATATTTTTTTACAATAATATTATTTGATATAGTGAATAAATAAATTTTAGTATATAAATAATTTTTTTAGCCTGAACATCCGCAATCGCTCTCCATTTTTGTCATGAACTCATGATGACTATGCAGGCCCCCGCATGGAAATATTAATACATCTCTTGCATATTGAATTTTTTGTAGTACTATTTTAGTTGATACCAATTAATATGATTTAGTCAGTAAGGAGAAATTCTGAGTAATTAATCTTTTTAGTTTTAGTTTATTAATACTATTTAACTCTTTAATTTCTTATATTTAAAGTATTGATTCATGAGTAATACATTTTATTCTATTTAAAGTATTTAACTCTTTAGTTTCTTATATTTAAAGTATTTTTTTTTTTATCAAAGTAAGTACTTTATTAAGTAGAGATAGTTCAAATTGAACTACAAGCATAAGAGGCAAAAACGGAATAAAACCAATGTCACAATTCTAATAAACAGATTGTAAGAAAAAAAAGGGGATTAAGACATTTGGGAATTAGGGTTACGGAAGCTTTGATTGTCGATCTTGCAGCAGAGCTTGAGCAGCAGAGACGCAATCGGAGGGAGATTGGTGATTGCCATTAAAGATGAAGTCATTTCTCGCCTTCCAGAGAATCCAGCAGAGGTTCGCCGCCAGCTCGAGGAATTCATTTGGAGCATGCTGCCGACGGAGGGTCCGATGAAGCTCCAACCACCATTGCCACGGAGAAGAAGAAGAAGAAAGCAGAGCAGGAATCTCCAATTGCCTCCAAGCCTCTGCCGAATCCGGACAAGAGAATAAGCAGTGAGACAAAGATTCGTCACTAGATAGGCAGCGAGGACAAACAGAATCGATGGAGGGAATTCGAGCATGGAGCCTAAACTTGACAGGTAATCCGTTGTGTGCCATCTTCCATAAAAAGCTTTTAATTCTTGGTGCATTCTTCAAACCCCATATACTTGACCACAACTCTTTATCCTTGCAATGTTCGGCCAGAAATTCAAGAGGAGGATGAAAAAATTGAAAGGCAAGAGAGTAACCTGAGGAAACAGAATAATTTCCATCCTTCTCTTTCAACCAGGTTAGTATATCATCTCCTTGCTGAATAGTGGTATTTAGGATAGCTGTAGAGATTTCTGGATTGAAAATAATTCAAATTAGTGGCTAATTCCAGGTCCTGTTAGGCAGTATGAGGTCTGAAACATAAATAGGAAGATAGGTTGAGCCTGGAATAATTGATTCATGAGTAATGTATCTAAAGTATTTTTATTTTTAGGTATATACATTTAAATTTATTCTATATAATTTATTAATCCTACAAATTTCTAAATAATTGTCTTTCGCATAATTATTTTCCCGCCTATGTACTATTATTATTTATGTAACATTTATTAATCAATATAAAAAAAAAATTATCCTCAAACAATATTGTCATCACATACAAAAGTTAACATTTAACTATACTAATTAGAAAATTTTTGGTGATAAAAGTATCTAATGCTTTTTGAAAATTTAATGTTCTATTTCTAAAATTAAAAAATTATAGATATATATTTAAAAGAATTAATTTAGGTGTACCATTGTACATATTATACACACCATCTAACAACACGAAAAAATATAAATATTAGCACAAAAAAAATATTTAAAATCTAAATAGTATGTATAATAGTAAATCTAGTATTACCCTATTTAAAATAAACACAACCATATATATTTTAAAATTTTTTTTATAAAACTTAAAATACCACTAAATATTTTTAGTGTCATAGACAAAAACGGCTAACTTATCCTCACAAAGCCGTTAAGTCACCGTCAATTTTTAATACTCACTTCTCACGTTATAAAGATAACCAAAACAACCAAGCTAACCAATAAAAATTCAGCCAACATCAGTCATCGACTTAAATTGAATATTCTATTTTTTTTAGGTTTTGGATGTTCTGTTGTTAGGTTTCGGATGTTCTGTTACTAAAATAAATATAAAGTTGGCAGAAGTTGCTTTAAATTTCGGATGTTCTATGACTTTCATTGCGAAAAGTGGTTTTGGATGTTTTATATTTTATTGATTGATTTATTGGTTAAAAAATTATTGATTACCTATGCTTTTCCTAACCCAAATTATCCCTGTAAGGCAGCATACGTCACCATTTCGATAAGTGGTTGTGCTTCTTTACCTTAGAACGAATTTTCCCTTTCGAAAATTTGAACATTCTAAAAACATGTCAAATTGTCAATCATGATGTGTACCGACGATGTCATTGCAGTCTGCAGATTTATAAATAGGATCCCTAGGTATCCTTATTTTCTGCACCCCTCAAATTTCTTAGATATATACACACAAACCTTAACATAATGTCTATGGCATTCTCTCTCCCTTCCTTTGGTTTCTCCAATCAGACAACATTATTTTCACCAAACAAATCAAAGCATCGAAGTAAAACTTGTTTTACTATAGTATCGAAGCAAACTATAAATCTTCCTGAAAATGTATGTGAAAAGCAGGGTAAAATAATTATATTGCCTTTCTCCTTTTTTTCTTTACCTCCCATAAGTGATTTTTATACTTACTCCGATCTTTTATATACTTTTGCTCATATTTGCTATTTATAGTAAAAATTTTCAGGAAGATTTAAACTTTTTTTTAGTTTCAGGAAGATTTAAACTATTTATAGAGTAATTGTAATAATATGGAAGGTGCATTATTATAACTTTTAGGAAGGGGTTAATGTGAGACATGGTGAAGCGGTGGAGAAAGTGAAGCGTGCACTTATGATGAGAAGCAATGCAGAGGAATGCTTGTTTATGGTGGATTCCATCCAAAGGTTAGGCATTGAACATCACTTTGAACATGAGATTGCATCAACACTTGAAAATAAACATCTTCAAACTCAAACTCGGACAAGCTATCATCATCCTCATCAAAAGTTATCAAGACTTGCGCTTTAATTTCGTTTGTTGAGACAACAGGGCTACTACGTTCACACCGGTTAGTGTTGTTGTTTTTTTTATTTAAAAAAAAAAAGGATTATTTTATCAAAAATAATTTAGTCCAATAGGCAATAAGTAAGTAGTTTAGGATTTTGGTGGTAATGATGTAATTAAGTTGTTGCGTATTATAGATGTGTTTGATGAGTACCGTAACACAAAAGGGGAGCTGAAACACACATTATTGTACGAGGAGGACATAGATGGGTTAATGGCCTTGTTCGAAGCATCTCAATTAAGCATTCCTGGGGAACATTTTCTTGATGAAGCAGCCCTTTTTAGCCGGCAGTATCTATGCTCCATTGCTTCAAGATTTCATGATCATCCTCAAGCCAAACCTATTCAACAAACATTGCGCTTCCCAATTCATAGAACTCTTCCACGCTTCATTCCCCAAACCTTACATCTTAATGGAAATGCACCATGGACTACTTCCTTACAAGAACTATCTCAGATGGATACACAACTCGTCAACTCCTTGCATCTAAAGGAAATTGCACAAGTTTCCAAGTCAGTTCCCTTTATTTTTCATGAGATTTAGCTTGTTTTGTATTTATTCACATTACTCTATATACAAACATTTTAGTAGATTTTTGTATATATGTATGTGGCGAACTTAATTATTATTAATTATGCGATGGCGTATGATAAAGGTGGTGGAAAGATTTGGGTTTGGGGAAGAAGTCCAAGTTTGTTAGAGATGAAGCAATAAAATGGTACATGTGGCCCATGGCATGCATACCTGATCCAAGTTTATCACAAGAAAGAGTGGACCTCACTAAACCTTTGTCCCTTATTTACATCGTTGATGATATTTTTGATTGTTATGGAAGCATCCACGAACTCACCCTTTTCACTCGTGCAGTCCAGAGGTACGGAATTAACAAATATGATGTTTTATACAAGTCAAAATGAAATATATACAAAACTAACAATTATATATTCTAATTAAATCATGATTATATTATTTGATACGTAGGTGGGAGTTGGCAGCCATGGAAGAATTACCAGAGTGCATGAAAGTATGCTTCAAGGCTCTTTACCAAGTGACTAATGAGTTTGCGTTGAAGATCTATACCAAACATGGATTGAATCCAATAAGTAGCTTAGTAAAATCGGTAATAATAAAATAATATAAGAATAATAGCACCTATTAATTATGACTGAAATGCAAATAATGAGTTAATGATGAATGATTGATGATTGCAGTGGGTAAGACTATGCAATGCGTTCTTGGAAGAAGCAAAATGGTTCTCATCAGGCAAGTTACCAAGTGCAGAGGAGTATTTGAAGAACGGCAGAGTGAGCACAGGGGCGCACGTGATATTTGTCCATCTATTCTTTTCCATGGGACAGGGATTAACTGATCACAACGTGGCTCTAATGAATGAATTCCCAGCCATTATATCTACATTAAGCACACTTGTTAGGCTCTGTGATGACTTGGAAGGCGACAACGTAATCATCATCACCAACATCACACATCATCTCAACTACTTAACATAATACATAGTTTATTTTTGTCTGCTGGTGCAGGATGTTAAGAAAGATGGAACAGACGGGTCGTACATGAAATGCTACATGAAAGATCACCCTGGAGTTTCCATTGAAGAGGCACGGAAGCATACCAGCCATCGGATTTCAGAAGAATGGAAAAGACTCAACCAGGAATTGATCGCACCGGAAAATCGATTACCATCATCTTTTGTTAGAATATGCTTCAATGCTGCTCGCATGGTGCCCCTCATGTACAGCTATGACGGCAATTCCCCATCAAAGCTAGAGGAGCATATCAAGTCCTTATTCAATCACAATAAATAAATAACAATAGTTTCAGAAATGCCAAATACTTCTCTTAGGGTTTAATTTCCATCGCTTAGATATCTAATATTTTTATCTGATATTTTCATGTGAAAATGATAATGGAGATGTGTTAGCATGTATTACTATTACGTCAAGCAAAGTAGAAATAAGAATAGGAGAATGATTTGGTATGAACTGATCAAGAGTTAAATTAAATTAATTAGCTACACTATACTTAATCCTTATCTTCATCAAGGAACACAGTATGTAACAGAATTAACTAAGTTTCTAATTTGGATTCTGTTATTAATAAATTTTCTTGAGGTGAGTTATTTGTGTTGACATATATACCCCTGCCCTCAAACTTAAGGCGTAACGGGATCCTAATTTTGCTCTAAACCTCTCCAAAGTTATAATCGAAAGGGATTTAGCTAGAATATCGATGGGCAACTAGAGAAACTGACTCACTACTCAAAATGTTGCTTCATATTATTAACACTGTACTCTTTTACAAGATACGAATCAACTTCAAAATAATTCGTCTTCTTGTATACAAAATGGTGTTGCCAGCTACGTACTAGAACAACACTAATTAGGTTGTTTAATATGTTAGGTATACATATTTATTTTAGTGATAAAAATAATTTCTATTCAAGTTAAACTAATTTAATTTAATTTAGTTGAAAAGACTTATACATGTCATATTCTTGTTATATTATATACTATTGCATGGTTCAAGGATAGAGTTGAGCTAAAAATGGTTCAGTCCTATAAATTTTATAAAGGGAGACCATGATGGTTGTTCTGTCCTTAGTCATCAACGGCGAGGGTGGACCTGGACCTACAAGGTCACTTTGACGCTCAAATCAATAAGATGTGTGAGAGAGAATGTTAAGTATGAGATGGAAGTGAGAAAGATTTTAGAGAGAATATTAAGTATGAGATGGAAGTGAGAATATGCCTTGACTTGAGATTTTAGAGTTTATTTATAGATGTTCAACTAGGTTAATAACTGCCTCTGCTATTTGATAGAGTGAGGGACCCCTATTATTTTGGGATTTTAATTGTGTGCAGTTATAGATGCTTAATCTGATTACCCAGTTTGTTGTGGATTTAATTCAATTTGTAAAGTTAGTTACCATTACCAAAGATTTTTATCCCTTAATTTAGCCATGTGGTTATATCAAATAATTGTTTGGGCTGGAGTTATGAGTATTGGGCCGAGCCACGTCAGTTTGGAAGTGGACTTACTGGTTGATGTAATATATATTATCGTTTTACTGTAAATGGGCCACATCAATGGTTACGTTAAAGCAGGTTTTGTGTGGAAGACATTATTAGCGTGCAATGGCATTAATTTCCACGCGGGTTTGTGCATCAAGCAACAACAATTTGTTGTCATTTGCATTAATTGCATATATTGGTAGGTAATGAATCAGTAACATTATAGTCCCGATTTCAACAAGAACAAGTAAATTCACTACCCTGGACCACGCATACACATAACCACATAAAATCCGAGAACGTAGCTAGTCTAGTACAACGGTACAACCTACAATAAGGAATATGTTATTAGTTCGCATAATTTAAATGGTAGCACATGTATATATTTTTTAAGTCTCTATATTTATATTCTTTTGTAGTTTGACCCAATAAATAATTTAATTTACTTTCACATTTTATAAATTGATTCCTCAAAATAAATAAAAAAATTCAGAATGATGAATTATGCAATTGATAAATTTCTCTTTTCCTTTTGTCGAATCTTAACAATTATCCATAATTTTTTACTATAAAAAAGAAGAATATGAGGGAAAAAATCAAAAAGAAAGATAGAATGAAAGAGATAGCACGCAACGAAAATGACATTTTGTAACGGCACGGGGACGATGCCACTTGCCGTGGAGAAAACGCAATATAAATCTAGAGGTATATAAAAATATTGGCAAGTTTTCTATATAGACCAAATGAAAATCAATATCATTAGATTACATCAAAATTAGAAAAATATCAGATTGCACCGTATTTTATTTTTATGGAATTCGTGGGACTCTACCACGGATCCAGATCAAAATTTTTTTTTAAAGTTAATTTTAATTATTTATTTGTTATTAGTGTTAATAAAAATTTAACTAATAATTTAAATTAAATAATCTATTTTTTTTAACTTTTGAATATTTTATTTTTAAAAAAATATAAAATTAACCGATTATTGAATACTAATATTTTATCTATTACATGTATCACTGTAAACCCAACTTTGTTTGTCAATTGCTTATTAATTTACTTGTCTATTTAAAAAATTAAACAATTAAATTTTATCTTAATATATAATAATTTAAAAATTTAGTTAATATATATTCTAAAAACACAAGATAAATTTATTATTAATAAATTTTTTTACATATTCATATTTAATAAATATAAAATAAATATATTAAAAACTTTAATTTTAATATTTTCAATATTTTTTTAATCTATATATCATTAACATGGGACTTCAAGTAAGAGCATACGATAGATAAACTCATAATTTAATAGTTGACACAGTCAGAAATAAAATTGTGGAAAAAAATATATCAATTTAATTTTTTATAAAACTTGATTTTATAATATACTATTAGAGCTTCTATAATAAAAGAAAGTCATAAATTCAAATTTTATTGACTATATAAAGAATTAATTTCAGTATAAAATAAGTAAAAAAATACATTTATTTCTTTCTATAGTCTTAAATTTTTTAAAGAAGTAATTTTTACCACATATGTTAAATAAACAAATCAAAGATAAATATGAGTTGAAGCAAAAATTGAAAACTAGGCAGTACTTTCAATTTTTTTTTCTTTGTAGATGTAGATTAGGGTCCCTATTACATACACATTTACACTTTACACTGATAATTGCATAGCACCTCACCATAAATATGTTACTATATTGAAAAAAGGTGAATCCGTGGTAGAGTGTCATGGATCTGCTTTTCTTAAAACATCAAATTGAATCCGTGGCAGGGTACCACAGATTCAATGCATTTTCAGGCTAAAATAGGAAAATATGTGGCATCCTACCATGGATTCCATAAAAATGTGGAATGGAGTAATATGATTACTTATCTGATTTCAGTGTAATCTGATAATATATGTTTTTATTTGAAGTAGTATAATAATTTGTCCTAAAATTATTTAATTATTTTTTAAGAACTTGACAATAAATTGACACATGGAAGAATTTTATTGTACCAACAAAGTAGAATATTTAATACTCTTTAAATTACTCGATATGTGAGCAAGCACCATGTCTCAGCTAACTATAAATCTTTTGTCAATTAGTGAAAGTTAAACACCCAAAATAACCGGCTTAAATGGACAATTCTTTAAGGCTAGTTGTAGCCAACGGATTTGTTCAATTTCTGGCCGCAAAGGATGCTATTCCAAGCCAGTTTAATACTGTGAAAATAAAAATTTCATAGTGTCATCTCTAAAATATATATATATATATATATATGCCCTTGCAATATTATTCATCCTTATTTTTATTTTAATTAATATTGATTAATTAATTATTAATTATTAATATTTTTTTTTATAAAAAATATATTCTTATTTTAGCTAACTAATAGTTATATTAACTATCTATTCATGCATTAATTATTTTACATTAAAAGATAATTATTTAATTATTTAAAAATATTACAGAAACCACTCGTTCTATATATATGCATACTCTTTCAACGTACAACAACGATCAATTAAACATTCTAATAAAAAATAGAAAAATGC
>JASCZI010090662.1:94028-113022 GCA_036250425.1 Stylosanthes scabra
ACTGTTTTGTCTCGAATTATTGAGCTCCCCACTTGCCAGTCCCAGTCCCCACACCATCGCATGCAAGCAATAATACACATTCTCAATTCAACAAGACAACAAGTACGTACGTACACGTTCCATTAAAAAAATTAGAATTTTTTAAAAGTAATAAAGGTGATAATTAATTAATATTTATCTTTTGTTTTTATTTTTACTTTTTTGCTATTTTGTTCATCACTTCATCAATTATTAATTTTAAAAATTGGTTCACCAGATAATCTAATAAAGTAATAATGTATTACTTCCGTTTCCCCTTCTTTCAATTATTAACATTTTTAATACATTTTTCACCGTATTAAAAATAATTAAAAAAATAAATAAATGGTAAAAGATTTATATTTTACATTTAATTATAAAATTAACTTATAAGACAAAAAATGTCTTACATTTATAAATTTACAAAAATTCATATCATTCATAGAAGTAGTCTTGTAATAATTGTTATTAAATGCTGTAAGCTGTAACTTCTAGTCCAGGACGTGGTTCTTAACGATGTAAGTTGTTGCGTATTATAGATGTGTTTGATGAGTACCGCAACACTGAAGGGAAGCTAAAACACACATTATTGTACGAGGAGGACATAGATGGGTTAATGGCCTTGTTCGAAGCATCTCAATTAAGCATTCCTGGGGAACATTTTCTTGATGAAGCAGCCCTTTTTAGCCGGCAGTATCTATGCTCCATTGCTTCAAGATTTCATGATCATCCTCAAGCCAAACCTATTCAACAAACATTGCGCTTCCCAATTCATAGAACTCTTCCACGCTTCATTCCCCAAACCTTACATCTTAATGGAAATGCACCATGGACTACTTCCTTACAAGAACTGTCTCAGATGGATACCCAACTCCTTAACTCCTTGCATCTCAAGGAAATTGCCCAAGTTTCCAAGTCAGTCCCTTTATATACTTCTTCATCATCAGTTACTGAAAAAATTGTCCGATTCATAGTAATTCTCAATTTAACATTTTAGTAGATTTTTCTATACATATATGTATGTGACGAACTTAATTATTATTATGTGATGATGTGACGTAGGTGGTGGAAAGATTTGGGTTTGGCGAAGAAGTTGAAGTTTGTTAGAGATGAACCGATAAAATGGTACATGTGGCCCATGGCATGCCTCCCTGATCCACGTTTCTCACGAGAAAGAGTTGACCTCACTAAACCTTTGTCCCTTATTTACATCGTTGATGATATTTTTGATTGTTATGGAAGCATCCATGAACTCACCCTTTTCACTCGTGCAGTCCAGAGGTACAGAATCAACAAATATATGTACACGATTTTTTATACAAATCAAAATGAAATATATACAAAACTAACAATTATTCTAATTAATTAAACCACGATTATATTTGATACGTAGGTGGGAGTTGGCAGCCATGGAGGAATTACCAGAGTGCATGAAAGTATGCTTCAAGGCTCTTTACCAAGTGACTAATGAGTTTGCGCTCAATACCTATATCAAACATGGATTGAATCCAATAAATACCTTAGTAAAATCGGTAATAATAAAATAACAAGAATAACATGTATTATATCACTGAAATTCAAATAATGAGTTAATTAATTAAGGATGAATGATTGATTGCAGTGGGTAAGACTATGCAATGCGTTCTTGGAAGAAGCAAAATGGTTTGAATCAGGGAAGATACCAAGTGCAGAGGAGTATTTGAAGAATGGGAGAGTGAGCACAGGGGTGCAAGTCATCCTTGTCCATGCATTCTTTTCCATGGGACACGGATTAACCAACCACAACGTGTCTCTCATGAATGAATTCCCAACCATTATATCTACGTTAAGCACAATTCTTAGGCTCTGTGATGACTTGGAAGGCGACAACGTAATTATCACCAACATCAAATCATCTCAACTTAACAAAACTGTTTCCTCTCTTTCCCTCTCTTAACATAATATATATTTTATTTTTCACTACTGGTGCAGGATGTTAAGAAAGATGGAACTGACGGGTCGTACATGAAATGCTACATAAAAGATCACCCTGGAGTTTCCATTGAAGAGGCACGGAAGCATATCAAGCATCGGATTTCAGATGAATGGAAACGGCTCAACCAGGAATTGGTGGCACCGGAAAATCAATTACCATCATCTTTTGTGAGAATGTGCTTCAATGCTGCTCGCATGGTGCCTCTCATGTACAGCTATGATGGAGATACCCCATCAATGCTAGAGGACCATGTCAAATCCTTGCTCTGCAATGCTGATAATCTATCTACGAGCTACTCTGCCACAACATCAATCCAATAATTCTAAGAGTATAAACAATGTATGAATATAAGTTCAAGTCTATTGAAAATTGTTACTATCAATATCTCTAGGAGCCATGTTATGTATAATAAATTAAATAAGGATAGCTCTTAAGAAAATTATTAGAGTTTTTTACTCATTTAAAACAAAAGATACTTAATAAACGTTTGTTTCCAACTCGCATTATTAAATATGAAAAAATATAAGTAATTAATATTTTTCTAACCAATAAATTAATCAACCAAAATAAAATATCCGTAACTACTGTTTATAAAACATACACGATAAAAGTCAGTGAAACATTTGTGCTTATTTAAACCTAGAATATTTGAATCCTAAAATAACCAATAATAAAAACAGATAGAATATTTAAAATTTAAAGAAATAGAATTTCAATTTAAATTATTAACTAATATTAACTGAATTATTATTGAGATTAATTTAATATTTATCTACATGTCATATTTTTTAAAATAAATTGAAGTGACTTATTACTTTATAAAAAATAATAATAAGTAAATCACAACGGAAATATAAATATTTAGCTTTTAGGGTGATTCATAAATCACATAATAGGTATAGGTTAATTGGTAATAGAAAGTAATTCTACAAAAGAAGCTGCAATTCCTTGAACAACTGTGTATATGTTAATCGGTGAGACTAGGTATTATATTCATTAATTTCATTTTTTGCTCAATCTTTTTTTTCCTTAAATTTTAAAATTTAAATACACCAAGAGATTTAAATCTGTTTTTTTTTTTTCTCTCTCCCTGTAACTACTGAAATACAATTATTTTAATTTAAAATTTAAAATATATTAAACTCATCTACAACTATTTTATTTTATCATAAAATTTAATTATATAAATCCTAAATCTTAATTTTAAATCCTAAATCTTAATTTCTAAAATCTAAACATTAGTCGTAAACCTTAATTGCTAAATGCTGAATTCTGAATTCTAATCCTTAAATTATAAATCTCAGCTCTTAAACCCCGAAAGAGAGAGAAAGAAATAGAAAATTATTGATATCCTAGTCACAATAGTTTTTGTTTAAGCAACTGTGTAGGAATAAAGCGCACTTTAGCTTTCATTAATTCCTTGATATTCACTGTCTCATAAATCAAAATTATTTATTTATTTTAAAAAACGAATAAAAAATCCAAATTAATATTTTATTTGTAAAGCCACTTGGGCGTGCTCTGCTTACGTCGGCAATTATGACGCAGGCCATTTTACGTTCTTGGTTGTTATAAAATGCACAGAATACCTATCATACATAGCTGGGACTTGGGACACTGATGCCCAGGAAGAAATGGTCTAGTTAGTTAGCTGGCCACATCATACATGACATTTGAATTTTCTTTTATTCATTTTGGACCATGCAATGCTCAAGGCCAAAATCAAGGTAGATATATAAAAAAATAAAAGAAATAAAATTCGTATCCATTATTTATAAAATATATATAATAAAAGAAATAGAACATTCGAAACTAAAAATAAGCAACAATCAGTGAAAAAAAAAATAGAACATTTGAAACCTATAAACAAAACATCCAAAGCCAATAATCAGAAAAAAAAATAGAACATTCGAAACCTATTAGAAAAAAAATAAAACATTCAAAATTTATAAACAGAACATTCAAAGCCAAACATTCAATATAAATTATTGGTTGATTTTTTTTTTTTTATCTAGCATTATTGATATATGAATTATAAAAGATTATTATGTGTTATATTATTATTTTGGTCTATAATTATTTTGAAGTGGTTATTTTAAGAACAAAATTTGGTTTGTTAGATAGATTGCGATTAGTAAGGACAGCTTTGAGCTTCCGTCTTATTTTTTTGTAAGTTGCATGGCTTTCCAAAGGGTGACAAATGAAAATGCAGAAAAATTATCAGTATAGTTCAATAAGATATCTTACTGTAGAACCCACCAAATAATTTGCCCTCCTTTAAAGTAATCCCTTAGTTATACTTAAATCAAGTTTTATAGTTCTTCCAGCCAGGATAGCCAGCAAAATAATAATGAGGATGATGATAAGAAATAAAAATATTTAAAAAAAAAAAAAAAAAAACTCTAGTGTCTTGCTGTCTACCAAAACTATTTTTTAAATGGATATTCCCGAACATAAATCACTCACTTCTGGTCAATTTCAAGATTGGAAACTCAACAGTCAACTCAACTCAAAAGACAGAGTGAGTTAAGAAACGATCATGGAATATTGGAATTGCATCTTTGCCAATCCCGAGTAGAGAAAATTGTTAGACATTCTCATTCTTTGGAACATATACCCAATAACTCATATAATCAAGTTCGCATGAATAATTCATTTCATGGGCTCACCTAAGGACCTAACAGGAGCAGTGCAATCGCACAACAAAGGCCATTTCAAGCAATCAGTTTGCTCAAATGCCAAACAAAACCCATCAAGCCACTCTTGGTGGTGATGGCCAATTCATCACTTATGACAAAGACATTAAATAAAGTGCAGGATTAATGATAGACACAACACAAAAAAAGAATGTTCTACTCTACTCACTCTTCTTTTCCTCTGCTTCCTCTGCTCCCTCTGCTCCAGCCAAATTTAGCTTATAGCGGCAGTACTTATTTGTTTTGCCTAGTTCCACGATCTCCTCGGCCTCTGAAACCATAGACTCCGCCACCAGCTTATCAACCACGAGCTGCAGCAACGACCCATCAACACGCAACTTATGGTTGAAGATGTCCTTGGACACCTCATGTGCTGTTTTCAAATCACCCTTCTCACACAGGAAAGGAATAAGGGTAGCATAAGTGACCTTATGAGGATCAAACTCAGATTTCCCAATCTCACCAAACCACTTCTTTGCTCCTTCCAAATTGCCCTCATTCACAAACCCCTTGATCAAGGCATTGAAGCTGAAAACATCAGGCTCCACACCATCCTTCTTCATTTCCTCCAAGAACTCAACGGCTTCCTTTGTTTTCTTCTCGAAAGCCATCCCCATCAACCTAGAATTGCAGGTCCTGATATCAGGTGCAATACCCTTCCCACGCATCGAAACCCAGAGCCTCTCCCCATCCTCAAAACGACCCTTTGCATACAACCCATCAAGCAGCGTGTTGAACGTGATCGAATCGGGATTCACTCCCTTCTTCTCCATCTCCTCAAGCATCTCCAACCCTGAATCGAAAGAACCAGTTTCGCAGAGAGCCTTGATGAGGATGTTGTAGGACACCAAGTCAGGCTCCACGGAGAGCTCCTTGGGAAGCTCCTTGAAAAGGGTTTGGACGCTGTCAAACTTGCGGGAGTGGAGGTACGCGGCGAGGAGGGCGTTGAAGGAGAGCACGGTGCGAGTGCAGTTTCGTTGGGACATTTCGTCGAACAGCTTGCGGGCATGGCGGTACATGCGGGATTTGCCATATAGTGTGATGATGCGGGAGCAGAAGCCCTCGTTGTCGATATCCGGGTACTTCTTCTGGTGGTCGAGGATGTCGCGGACGCAGCTGAATCTCTTGGCGGAGGCGAGGCGTCGAACGGTATCTTCGTATATGCCGGACTTGGTGCGGAAGCGCTCAAGCTCGGAGGCCTTCTTGAACTTCTCCACCAGGCGCGTAAAGTTCGATTCCTTGTACAGGTCCCGAGATATTGTCTTGATGCTGGTTGTTGATGCCTCGGAGGAGGTGGTGGTGGCGGTGCAAAGGCTACGGTGGAGAACGCGACGATACATGGGGGCGGTAGTGACGTGGAGCGTTTTCCCTACAATTTTACTGAACGAATGGGAGGGTGGCGGAAGAATTCATGTTAGGTCTCACTCTCACACTACATGAATATTGGACTCTATCATATTCAGGCCCATTTTGTTTTCCTCCTTTTATTATTGGGCTCACATCAGAGTTTTGGCCCAATTCTCAGTTTTTAATTTGGTTAAGATTTTAATCAAGAGTGAATTGATATATTTAGTCACAGTTTTGCAAAAAGAAAGTAATTATAGAAAGTTTTATTTTTTATTCTCTCTGGTAACATGAGCATCTCATGTGAATAACTAACATGAGAGGAAGCTAAAGGAGATTGGGGTTGTGTTAGTCAGTAGGTACAGCACATGACAAGTTGGGGTTATATCATGTTGATGTACTTATACAAAAATTCTTGGAACTTTCTAAGAAGCAGAAGGCATCAAGGATGTGGCCATTTGCTCTAACAACCTCAGTCAATTGTACTTTGGCAGTCAACAAGGACTAACTGCCACACATCACTCATCACTCCCTCCAATTCCCAAACTTCACATTTTATTTGCTCAACCATTTTATTTTGCCTCTATACCCCACTAACTAAACTGCCTTAATTCATTAATCAAAACTTGTATGCTTTGGTGTTATATTTTTTAGTTTTCTACCTTGTGAAGCTCTACACCATACAGCAGCAACAGACTTGTGTAGATTGATTTTAAAATGTAAAATATATAGTAAAATGAATTTGATTTCTCATAACAATTTTATGACAAAATAAAAAAAATCTTTAGATCATAACAACTTTCTCTCTCCCTCACAAGAAATAGGTGTGTTAACTCTTGGACCAACCAAATGAAAGCCCCCCACAATATATCTGATATGACATGATTGCCTTTGTGACAAGCATTTATATATATGTAGCCCCCAATTCCCAATCACTAAAAGATCTTTCTTTCTTTCTTTCTTGTTTCTTGAATAGTTAATAAGTTCCTCCTTTCCCTAAGACCCCCTAGAATGGGAAACCCATATGAAAATAGGCTATCAGTATCTGTGGATGAGTTATATTTCAATGCTGAAAACAGTGGCATCAACAATAGGGGGAGGATGGGAAGGAGGAACTATAATGCTGATGACACAGTAGTGTATAAATCCAAGAACCTTGAGACTGAAAGGAGGAGGAGGCAGAAGCTCAGTGACAGGCTCTTGATGCTGCGCTCCTTAGTCCCCATCATCACAAATGCACGCAACCACCTTCAACTTCACTTTCATTTCATTTCATTTTATTAATGCTTCTTTATTTGTAATTCCATCGGTTCTTTCTTCAGATGAACAAAGCAACCATAATTGAGGATGCCATCACTTACATTAAGAACCTTAAAGACAAAGTTGACAGTCTCACCCTAGAGCTTCAGGAAATAGAAGCAACATCCGAGACACTTGCAGAACCAAAGACTAATCAGACTAATAATGGTGAAGACATGAAAGAATGGGGGATAAAGGTTAACCCTTTTTTTTTTTTTTTTCAATTAGCAATTTGATTATTTCCCTCCCTTATAACCACGATTATAATAATCTTGATTTACAGGAAGAGGTGAGAGTGACCAACATTGATGGAAAGAAGCTGTGGTTGAAGATGATCATCGAGAAGAAGAAGGGAAGATTCACACAGTTGATGGATGTCATTCATTCATTTGGGATAGAGCTTATAGACACAAATATTACAACCATGAAAGGAGCACTCTTGATCACAGCTTCTATACAGGTGAGTGTGAGTGTCTACCATTATTATTTCCTTTAATTTAATAATTAATTTGAGGAAGCATGGTCAATGGGCTAATCAGAATCTTGTGGTTCAGGGCATGGATGGTGAAGCACTTGTGGTTCAGCAAACCAAAGAGTTGATGCTAGATATTATCAACTCCACACACACCTATTAACATTTGTATTTCTATTTTGTTCACACCTTGTTCAATTGTTCATCAATTCATGTACTAGCATAGCCATACATCATTATTAAATGATGGATTGAAAAGGTATTATTATTGCAAATATAATTTATTTTCCAATATTGTGTTGTCTTTCCTTTCCATTGTTTGATCTAGTTTGCATGAATAGGCAGAAACATTTGTTAAGGTACATTTTTTGTTTTCAATTTGGACTTTGTTGAGGTACATATTTTGTTTACATGAAAAAATAGAAACACCTTGAAAATAACTTTATTGCATCTTGAAATTTTCTGGGCTCTGAAATAATCTTTACAATTTAAAATAAATAGACTGTGGGGTTTTGTTCAAAATAATTTGGGATCACTTTTTATTTCTTTTGGGCTATGGGCTAACTTCTAGCTTACAGTATAATACAATCGAATTTGACAATTTGTCGTAGTTCATATTGGAACCCACTATCTCTCAAAAGGGTCTTCTTTTAATTATTTTTTTTCCGTGTGCTTTCACATTACATATAAATTTTGCATTTGAAAAACAATTTTACTTAATGTCCCAAAAAAAAAAAACTTGGAAGACCAAAATTTACATACTGATAATTTTCCACTACTGTCTTACATTAATATAATGTTATCTTTGTTTTAGATATGTTGATTACCTCCATTCCTTTTAGATATATATGTACCAAAAGTATTGCACCTTAATTAATTAATCTGTATCCAATGAGGTCGACCTTTTATCTCATTATTTTATACACCCCAGAAATAATAAGCGTAGACTATCTTATCATTAAATGATAGAAAAAGGAGCAGTTTAACCTTCTATTGTGGATAAATTGGAATGTAGTAATTGGAAGGAAGAAGCAAAATATTTTCCTTGAAAGTGACCTTCTAATTAAAAAGTGTTTTATATTCATTAGTTAGTTTTATTCATCTATCTATCTAATAACTTTCTATATATTAATGGTCTAATTGTTCATATGTGTTTGTGTGTGTGTATTTCATGATTCTGATTGAGCTAACTTAACACAAAAATCTCAGTAGTTGTTTATGTCAAAGTTGTACTTGTATATTATATATCCCTTTCTTGTCTTTATTACCAATTAAGGTAGATAATTAAACCATATCCCTACTTTCCGATACTTTTTTTAGTTATGTATATATAATGAGTCTACTTTTCTATACATATTGCGTGCAGAACATTATTATTGTTTTGAATGAAAATTAAACTGATGAATGACCTCAAAAAAATCTATTGGATATACATGGCCGAGAGAATGAAATTCGTACTTAATTAGAAGACAATCTAGCTTGGGCCTAACAGATACTGTTCGATGAAGAAGCTTTTTATGCGATTTAATTTGATTTGTACTAAATTTGTGTAATTTCATTCATATAATAATTTTAGTTGTTCATCATCATTTGGAGTTTTATATTTTCCGTTCAATGTTGTCATCAATTGAGGTCTAAATTATAAACTAAAATAATGAGCAATTAATTAAGAGAAGGAATAATAGGGTAAAGTTAAATAAAATTGTGTGGAGAAGAATAATAATGACAAACAGAAGAAGAAGCAAAATGTGAGATAGAAAATACAAGAAGAAATAGAGCCGAAACTGATTGCATATATAGAATCTCACTACACTGGAATAATAAAACTCCAATACAACACAGTAGCGAAAATGAAAACAGCACGCAGGCATATATCATATCAGAGATTGAACGTGTTATGCTAATGTCTTTGTGTTTAAGTCAATTACTCTTGATGCAAACAAAAATAATGTTCTCAAAGAATTTGGGCTTGTTTGGAGGAAGATTTTTTTTTGAATTGTCTTCTTTTAAAGATTTTTTACAAAAATAAAAATAATTATATATTTAAATATTTCATATAATAATATATATTTATAATTTTATATATCATTTAAATTTTTTAAAAAAAAATCAATAAAAAAAAAAGAAAAAGCTGCGTGATATGAATTTCCCTGGGCCATTTTCTTTATTTACCACTTTATTTCTATGTCATCCCACTACCAAGCCTAGTTTGGCAAGATCAGACCACATATTCCAGAAAGCTAATGATTAACAACGACTTGTGACTCATGTTTTTTTCCCCCTCGTTTTTCTTTCTATTTTTGTTGATCATGGCGTGGGATGACTCTTGATGTATATCTTCCTAGCTATCTAATGTGAATGCATATATAGAGTTTTTATATATATGTTGCAACTCAATATCGCTTAGAGTAGAAATTCTACCTTAGAACAGGAGAAAGATAATAATCTCATTTATTTGTGTTCATTATTAATTCTGTTACTCAATATTTTCCGATTATCTTAATTAAAAATAATTTTGTTCAGATGGATAAAGGTACATACAAAATGAATAAAATTTTCATTCCTTCATAGTACGTACTATCTCTAATTAACTACTGAGGTCTGAGGAGGCTTAAAATATAGTTAGAGTGGTAACGTTATTAGTGCGTGGGTTGACTCGGAAGTAATAAAGCTAATCTTACCAACACACAACACACGAACGCAATTTGATTAATTAAAGAAACTCCTTGAACTCAAATTAATGGCCACAAAGCTGTATGATCTCTTTTCTTTCTTCTCTTGTATATATGTATCCCTCCTTCATCTTTTCCGTCTTTATTTATTCGTAATCTTTGGCATAATAATAAATTAATAATCATGAAACATGAGAGGTGGATCATTATTCATTCATAATACGTGTCTTTTACATCCGAACCCATCATGGTTCATTAATAGTAGCCACGTGATTGCTTCATACACAATTTAATTTCCCTCGACCCTAATAATAATTATCGCCTCTTTAATTTACTTTTTACCCTTCTTTCCACCTATTAATTTGTCACATTTACAAAAGCATGACATCGTAATAATATATACTATAGCAAAATGGATTTTTTTTTTGGGCATACGGATGGGAGTATAAGAGTATTTGATTAGAAGAAAGGTAATAGGGCAAGTGCAAGGAGATTATAATTAGGGTGTGAAGTAGTTGATGAGGAATCAGAGGAACAATAATGGGTCCTGAGAGGTCATTATGTCTCTGGCTAGCTAATAGCTTAGAACATTTTGAGAGCAAAAGAAGACGAGGGAGAACTTCCAAAAAGTTATAGACGCTGATCATACAATACACATAAGACGTAACATTAATCAAATAATGAAATCTACTCTCACCCCTTTTATTGATCATCTCTCTTGTCCCTCCTAATCTCCTATGCATTCAGAAAATCAACAAAAACAAGGAAAAAACATCAAGAATATTTTTAAGCATTTGCTTAAAGTGTTAGCCTTACTTTAAGTATTTTTACGATATAAGAGACAATTAATCATTGGCTTTACACAAGAAAGAAAAATGATTTTACTGGTACATATATGATACACTATTTATTAAAAGTTGTGGAATAGAAATTAGGAAGGGCATTGAAGAGGAGGGCCCACGTGTAAGTTGCACGCGCGCATGCTTGCTAATTGGCTTCTTATTTCTTAAGTTGGGTTTTAGATTAGGTTTTACGTAGAATGCACGCGCCGTCATACTGCGCTTTGGCCAACCAAGTTGCAATTTGTTTTTCTTGTTTCTTTATGAATGGAAGCATTACGAGTAGTACATTGGCAAGTAGGTTATTGGCCCTGCTGCTACGAGTCCTGCTACTGCATTGCAATGATAAGCATTCAGGACCATTAGAATGGTCCTCAATTTCGTCAAAGCCTACATACACACTTTTCTGTTATAGAATTATAACAATTCCCTTATAGAATGTTAAAGGGGTCTAAACTTATCGAATCAGCCGCTTAGTCCAACAAAAAGGTAGATTAGATTAAGATTTTAAAATCGTAATAACAAGTAAATTTGTCTGACCATCGATGGACAAAACAGACTAATGTTTTTTTAATTAAAAAAATAATATTTAATTAATATTTTAAATAATATTTAATTATTAAAAAATTTATAAAATTATATTTTTTTAATAATTTTTTTATAAAAGAAACCACCGGCCATTAGGCGGAGGGCGAGTGAGATTTCTAATCCGCCACTATAGGCGGGGCGGGTGAGCTGGCCCGCCTGACACCCTCATCCTCATGTCAAACAACTTCTCAAAAAAAAATTTCCCATAGTGCATAAAAGTTAGTTATATTTTAATCGAATAAAACTATCTAATTAATTTTCTTTTTTTTATTGGTCGGAATTAATTTCCCTTTTGAATGAGGAGAAGCCTCAAGCCTCGGCTCTTTTTTATTTTTTCTTATGTTTACTCATTTGTTTTTTCAGTGTCTTCTTAAAAGCACAACTTCCGACACTTAAATAATTTATATTTTATTTTACAATAATATTTCGACCTTTTTTTATAAAAAAAAATCATAACTTCAACATATTTCAACCATATGATCAATATCTTGCGGAAATCATGACATGGCTGGGATATAGCTACGATCATATCTCATCACATCAATATCTATCATCATATCATACCCACATCCCTTCATACATAAGGAACACAAGTTTTCCACAAGAAATGTATTATGTACATATTAATTATGAATACACAAGGAACTCAAGCATTTCAGGTATACTAAAACTTCAAATTAATATTCTAATAATTTTAGAGTCTAATTTTAATTATACATATATTTTTTAAATGGTGAGAACTTAAATATAGCAGTTAATTTTATATAAAATTATTATGTTAAAATCATTAGACCACATTTTAGTTAAACATATTAAATTATTTAATAATTTTTAATAAAAACTTGATATGAAATTAATTACACATGAAAATTCACATTTTATGATTGTGATTATGCTAAATTAGTTTTATAATTAAAACTAATGACTAAAAATATTAAAATATCTCAAATTATAATTTACTTGAATTCTGAAATATTTTCCTATACATACATATAATTCTTTTTATATATAATATCCTATAATATATATACTCTTGGAATGGTAAATGTTGTGTATATTTTTTATTTATAATAAAACGCTTAAGATTTATTATATTGTAATTAAATAATTTATTTATAATGACATGGATTAATATTATGATTTATACTAATATATTTAAAATTATTATTGTTTTAGGTAAAGGAGTAGATAAGAGATGATCAATACAAATGATTCTATTAAATTTAATAATATATACAAGAAACTAACCCTTTGAAGTAGCATATATTCAAAATTAAATTATATATATGAAGAATAAGATTTGGATTAGAAAGAATTTTTAAACCTATACAGAGAACTCAAGATTTCTCTTTCAGAAAATTAATTAAAGCAGAGACAAAGGAAGAAAATTAATGAAAGAAATAAATAAATAAGTAAACTTATTAGATAGACAGATGCACATGTATTTAAATAAATAATAAAAAAAAGGGGAGAATTAGAATTAGATTCAATGTTTTGTTTGTGTCTTTATGTGATTTGTCCAATCATGAAGCCTTATAATGTCAACCGGATTCCGGTAATCTCTCTCCAAAATTCCGTACCCTTCTTCATCAGATCACTAGACACTAACTAACCGTTTCATATATAAATAAATAAATTGTCTCAAACCATTTCTTAGCTTCTTCCCTATATATAAAAAGCCTGTTTAATCTTTTGCTCTATCTCTGTGTGTGTGTGATCATATAATATATATATGGGTGATGAGGAGTTTCAAGGTGCAGGGATTTGCGGCGAGAACTGGTGGAGGAGTAGTGTGTTTCCTCCTTCTTCTTCTTCTCCTTCTCCTCTAAGCTCAACTTCAACACCTTGTTCCGTGGCAGCACCCACCGACACTAGAACTTGGCAAAGTAGTGATCATCTTTGTTTCATGGATTTGAAGGCACCATCGTCATCAACACCAGCATGTGATGATAGCAATAATTACCATATGGGGGGTTTTCATGATGCACAAGCACAACAACAGAAGCCACACAAGAAGACTACTACTACCACCGATGAATCACAAAGTGGTGGAAGCATCTTGATGGATTCAACCTTACAAATGATGGGTTTTGGTTTGTCTTCTTCTTCTTCACCCAATTGGGATCATCACCCATTCTCTCTATTGTGAGTAGTTTTCATAAATATATGATATTGCTTAATTAATTTGTTAGTATCTATAGAATAGAAATATATATACACACAAGACACAAGAGCACCGTCCAATTTATTAATTAAAGGATTCCACTATGGAATTGAGGATAAAGTAGTAGCGTTGGTTTTCTATCTCTTAACTTTTTCTCATTGATTTCATTTGAAAAAAGCGAACCTCTTGTTATCAAAAAGCATATATATGGGGTACCATTTCACTGTATGTATATGTTTCTCTCCCTATTACTATTAATTAATTACTGATTACTGATGTATCGTTGCAGAGATAATAATAATTCAGAAATAATCGAAAAGGATTATTGGAGCAGAAAAAACTTGGGAACCCAACAACAAGTTTCAACAAGTACAATGGATATTTTGAAGCGCATGAATAACCAAGAATTTACATCATCAACGACTTACGGTTACCCATCATCAACAATATATGATCCACAGAACTCCTCATCATCATCATCAACATCACTTTTCACCAACCGTTCCATGTCCTACTCATCATCTTCTACAGTAAATTATGATCATGCCTCCAATGAAGTATCACTGTCACCAATCACATGGCCTCCTAAACTCTCTTCATCTTCTTCTTGTTCTTCTTCTTTATCACTACTACCATCATCAATGGCAAAGCACCCTAACAATAATAATATTGGACTTCACTTTTCCAACAACACCCCTTTCTGGAACGCTTCCGCTGAGTCACTTCACGACATTAGAGCTGGTGCTTTTCCTTCATCACAATCCCAATATAAAACTCCTCCTTTTGAACAACAAGACACCAAACCCATCAATTGCCCCACTATTCTACTCAACAAGGTACCATTACCATACCTATATATATAGTTTATTCAATTTAATTTAATTTGCAACCTATTAGCTAGCTAGCTAGGGTTTTTCAATTTTGAATGGACCTGCCTAAGTGATTTCATTATTAATTGAAAGTACAGCTTAAGAGTGAAGAATTGTGTCATCTGGACTGTGTAAAGAAAAGTAATAATGTATGCTCATCAACACCTGCATTCAAAAGGCCAAGAATTGAGACTCCACCTCCTTTGCCAACTTTTAAGGTTCGTACATATATAAATATAAAAGAGAGAACGAATAATAAAATAATGATAAATGTTAGATAATTATAATTTTTAATTTATCTTAGCACTAATTTTTAGTGGTTAATTTTTTATAACTTAATTTATAATTTAATATTATACTTTAATCAATATTTAATAATACTAATGATGATGATTAAATGATGGTTAAAATAAATTAAAATCGATGCTGTAAAATAAAATAAAGCTAAGGTTGATGATAATGATTATAAGGGTAGATTTTTAATGAACAAGTTGATGATATGCAAAGGACAGGTTCGGAAAGAGAAGTTAGGGGACCGGGTTACTGCTCTTCAGCAACTCGTTTCACCTTTCGGAAAGGTGAATTTCTTTCCCAACATGCATGTCTCTTTCACCTTTTCTTTTCTTTCTTCTTTTTTAATTATTTTTCTCTCGCAGTATCCACTACTGCTAATACTACTATGATAGATTTATTTGCAAGCTTTACTTTGTTAAATTAATAAGTTTGATGATGTATGTTATCAGACCGACACTGCATCCGTTCTCCACGAAGCCATTGAGTACATCAAGTTTCTTCACGATCAAGTCAGTGTATGTTCTTAATAAAACCCTAATCATTATTATCCCTTATTAACTTAAAACTAAACAAGTTTTTAAGTTAAAGGCTTTATTTAATTTAGAAAACGTCTTCAATTAATTATTGATGCATCATCTATCACTCAGGTTTTAAGCACTCCATATATGAAAAGTGGAGCTTCCATTCAACGCAGCAATCAGGTATATATTTTAATCAATTACCATTCAAATTTAGATGATAAAGAAATAAATAATTGAAAGTTTAATTTGTTGTTTGAACGAAGGAATGTGATGATAGGAAAGAGTCATCAGAAGTGGTGGCGGGAAAACAAGATTTGAGAAGCCGAGGGCTGTGTTTGGTGCCAATCTCAAGCACATTCCCGGTGGCTGCTACTGAGGCAAGTGCTGATTTCTGGACGCCCACATTCTCATTCGGAGGAGCACTCTTGAGATAACACACACACAAACATCAAGATTATTAATTTGCAGAGAGGAATGGAAGGTTGTTGAATGAAGAGAAAAAGGGTATGAAGACAAGAAAAAGAAAAAGAAGAAAAGGGATGGCATGGCAAAAAAGTGAGAAAGAAACAAATGAAAGGAAGTGACCCTTCAAAATAATGGGCCACACTACACAAGCACAATCATGTAGCCTGCCAACTGATTAGTCACCACTGAAACAAATCAAAAATAACATATATCTATCTATCTATGTATATGTATGAGTATCTAGATTATTGTTGCCTATAACGTTAATAACGTAACCAGGATAGAGCAGTGTTGGTAATTAAGTTAATTATGGTCGGTCACACTACTGAGTAGGAACAAGTGCTAAATTCAACCACAATTGACATTAGATTATACATATTTTGTTGCTATTCAGAGCCAGCAGAATTTAGCAGATGGGATCATTAATAAAGTGCCTTTTGTTCCTGCTTATTCCTTTTTTTTCTTTTATAATATATATAGGTACTTATTATTATTATTATTATTATTATTATTATTATTATTATTATTATTATTATTATTATGTGCCAAAAAAGAAACATGTTTATCATGATCTATTGACTCTAACTTTGTTATCTAATTAAACAAAATAAATTGAAAAAAAGCAATTGGATCATTTTTATTGAGTAATGCTATACAAGTTTAGCCTTTGTAAAATTTTATTTAAATTAAGATTTAAGAATGATATGTAAAATTTTATCAAATTATATATTACTGTGAAAATTAAAAGAGTCATCTAACTCCATTCAAAAGATGATCAGTTCAAATGCAAAATCAAAATGTCTCAAATCTATAAAGCTTAGCCGGGAAACCATGTCGATATATGGGACCGTATGCTAATTATATTATGTAAATGAGTATATATGGTAATAATTTTGACTATTTTAATGATAAACGTTTGACTTTTTATAAATTAGCAATAAATAGAAAAATAAGGTTCTGATTCTTGACAGGGAGAGCTATATATGTTAAATTTTAGAGAAAAATTAATTCCGCAATCAAAATAAAAAAGGGACTAGAATAAGAATTTTGAGCAGAAATTGAAGTTTAAGAGGCCATTGGCCCCCTTCTCTATGAGGCTCCGCACGTTTCTCGATCTAAAGCTACTATAACACACAGATACTAAGATTTTACTATAATTAGAGCAACTAAGGGAGCTTTTAAGGGATAATGGGGCGATGCCCCCAAACTTTTATAAAAAAAATTAATAATACTATTTTTTTTATTAAAAGATATAATTTAAATAGTTAAGTTGTATGATTTTAAACTTAAAGTAAATGTGTTCAATATTTATCATTTACATTTTTATCCTTTAATAAAAATAATTGATATAACCCAATAAATACTTAGGTCTAGTGAAAATAAAAACAATAAATAAATCTTATTTATATGTTATTATGCTTATATATAATGACTTACTCAAATACCAAAATAAATAAATAAATAATTTACATTCTAAACCAAAAACTCTCTAGCCATATTAAAAAAAAACAAATCTTTTTATAACTTTAAAAGTATATATTTCTATAGTCCTAAATAAAAATTTTCTCATATAATAATTTTATTGCCATTAAAAAATATTATAAAGAAGTATTGCAATGCATTAGCGTTTTCCTTTCAGACTTCCATAACAATATTTCAATTTTTATAAATTTTTTTTTTAAACATTCAATAAGTAATGTAAGTTGATTTTTAATATTTTATTATTCTAGCGATAATTTTTACTTATTTTATAACTTATATATTTTAATTTTTTCTACCATTATAATAATATAATGAAAATAAAAAATTTGATACCTTTTAAGAAATTATATTCAATAAGTAGGATTAATTTATTATTGTATTAGTAAAAAATGTAAAAAATAATTAAATTAATAAAATTTGTATTACTATTTTTTCAGTCTAAATTTTGTTTTAATATGATTAAGATCAGACTATGCAATTTTAAAGTAAATTTTTTTAGCGGTCCCCCCAAAATATTTGTTCAAGCTCCGCCACAGAACTAACTATCAAAATGAACTCAATGCAAACAATGAAAACTACCTTTCAATTTATACTTTTTTAAATTAGGGAACTTAAAACATTTTTTTGTACCTAAATTTTTTATGCATTTACTATCTCTCAATAATATTATTATACAACCTTTTTTGGTTGGTGTCCATTATTATGCAGCCTTCAAAATAATATAAAAATTATTAATCAATTAATAATTAAAAATAATCATATATATATCAATGGAGTAGGTAAAGTTCTACAAGAGACTTATAACGGTGGACCGATTCTAGGGCTAATAATCAATTAAATAAAACAGAATTAAGCTTAAAGCTGAAGAATTCTTTTATAGGAAGTGACAAATCATGAAAAAAGTGTCATTCTATAGTAATGAAAAATCCGATTGATGATAGATATCCGTTGGCACCCCTCTTGTCACTTTAATTTTATTTATGACTTTTTTTTTCTTCCAATTGAGATGGAACGATAATTATTAAACCAAATAACCATACCATAGAGCATATTGGGATCTATTACCATTCTCTCGATTTGGAGTACTCCATGGATATGAAAATCTTGGTTTTTTCTTTATAAAGTTATGGTTGATTACTTAATACATATAAAAAGAAGGTACATAAAGGAATTTCATAAAGAGTGGGGAAGAAAAGGAATGAAGCATCATTGTGGTATTATTAAAGTATGAGAGTATTATTATGACTCCTCACACATCTTACTTTGTTACAAAATTTTCTCTTTTTCCTTGTTTTG
>JASCZI010090662.1:117248-130425 GCA_036250425.1 Stylosanthes scabra
AACATCCATCCTTCTATGTTTCCCCAAAAGGAGAAAAGGGGAAATAAATTATAACAGCTTGAAAAAATGACAAATTAAACCAGAATCAGACTTGAGTCTCTGTTAAAACTTCTACTTCTAGGACTGAATAGTACACAATTTTTATCGAGATTCTCAAATAGGTTAAAATTTATAGGTCATCTTGTTCACATGAATCTCTAATTTGGCTTCAATTGATTCGACAGAGTCCAATTTCCCAATCTATTGCAAAATATGACACCATACAAGACAAATAGCAAACACTTCAATTTCTCATGTTTTGAGAGAGCTGATTCTCATCAAAAACAAAAACTTGATGCCTTGATATTTCCAAAAGGAAAAATTGGATGAGACCCAAGATTGAGATGAAGTTAACAAGTGAAAAATGATTGAACTTTTAGAAAGGAAAGGGTAAGAAATGAAAATAGCATAAAATAGAAGAAGAAAAAGAGAGAAAAGGGGGAGAATAGAATAAGCTTACACAATGTAAACTTTAGTAGGAGCCATTGATGGATGTTGGTTGTGAGTTGAGTTGAGTGGGTGTGAAATGAAGAAGGCCTTCGATGAAGAAACGAAAAGAAAAGAAAGAGAGCGGTTTGATGAAAACGTTGACAGGGCACCTCTGCTTATATATACTCCATTCCCCTCCAATTCTGTATTCCACATAAACACGTTATAAACTTCTTTTTATTTCAGCTAATAAGTTTTTTATTAGTAAAAAAGAGTAAACTTTTTTATTTTAATAAATATCTAATAAATTCATTAAAATTTGAACTATATTTTTTTATAATAAAAAATTCCATAATTAATAATTTTAATATATTAAAATAAGCTAATTACTCAACTAATTTAAATTAATTACTTTATCATATATTAAGATATATATTTGTTAAACCCTTTAAATTATTAATTTGTTCCAAACATATTAGTTAAAATGTTAGTTAAAAGAATTTTATTTTATAAAAAAAAATAAATGGTTAAATTTTTTCATATACTTTACATTTATTAAAAAAAAATATCAATAATGAAACTTTAACGAGTGCTTTAGGAAATAAAGAAAGTTTGTTAGCAAAAATATAATAAATAAATCTCTAATAATTGATCAAATTATTATTCTTTGCATTAAAATTAAAAATGGATTAGTCACCTAAAAAATTAAAAATGGATTAGTATTAAATATACACTCTGGACGCCAAATGAAAATAGAAGATGCCTTCTAGACCATTTGAAAATTATTATAGCCTAAAAATTATTATGACTTACCAGTGAAATTTTAAAAAAAAACGAGTGTTTAATTTTTTATTTTTATTATTATTATTATTATTAGTAACGGTTCATTTGATGCTAATCAATCATATTACAAATACACAACAAATGAGCTACTACTAATAAGCCACTACATCACTCTACTATGGAAGCTCTGGAACTATAGAATTTTTGAACATCACTCTACTACCTCGGTTCTGCTCCTGCGATCGGCGGTAGATGCTTCAATTGAATACCACCCCTATAACTTGTTTGCTCTCTTCAGTTTCTTCTTTCTTCAATAAGTTGATAATTCTTGCTCTATTTTTTATTTGTGAAAGTCCCATTTTTTTTTTTTATTTAGTTATCCTAGATTGAATCCACTCTCAATGTAATTATTTTATTACACTAATAAAATGCAATATAACTACTTTTGATATAAAAAAATAATAATACTAAAATAAAATAAGCCACTACATATAAAACTATGTATTTAATATCTCAAAAAAAAATTATTTATTAGTGTACATAAGTTTGATTATTTTATTATTATATATTTAATTATTATATTTTGACTTTCTCTTATATTATATATTACAGCATTGATTATTTTAATGATTATGATTTAATTAAAAAATTGTAAATTAATATATATATATATTAATTATTAATTTTTATTTATATTGACAAAAAAATTTTGTCCATAAGTATATTTTATTAGTGTATTTAAGTCTTTATTTATTTTTACATCAATCAATAAAAATATATTAATTAATTAAATACTAATAAAAAAATTATATTATCCATATGGCACTCCTCATATATAAATACATAAAAATGAATTTAGTAATTAATTTTCAAGATGAAGCAAATCAAAATTTTTGATTTTATTTTATCTACAAGATTCCGATCCGATCCAGAAACTTGCTTAACGCTGAATTATTTCAACCAATCATGCAAAAATTAAAATATCAAAGATTTTATTTATTTATTCATCTACCTGTTTATTGGTCGTTGTCTGATATATATGGAACTGTAGTCTTAATAGTAATTAAAGGCGGCTAACTTCTGGTCTTTTTTTTTGGACCGGAAACTTCTGGTCTGTCTAGGTTGTATATGTACACTGCTCATCTTAAATATAATTGTCATTTTTATTAAAAAAAAAAATGAGCTTAAACCTTTTTTCGTCAGCAAATTTATGATAATTTCAAAGATTTCAATTTCCTTTCTTTTAATATAGCATTATTTTTAGACTTTACCAATATTTATTGCAGAAAGATTTTATAGAACGAGAATTGAGAAATTAAAGTTAATAAAGTGATAAAATAATACTTTATTTACTTTTTGAATTTATAATATTTATTATTTATAAGTTTCATATTTTAATTTAAGAATAATTAAAGTATTATTTTACTAACTTTATCATTTTAAAAAACTTAATATTTTTTTTAGTTAACTAAAAAACTTAATATTTAGGAAATACTATAATTACCAAACCTAAAATATTAAATACATATTTTTTTGTTACAAAATAAAAAATGACATATTCAAATTCCTTTTTTTTTCTTTTAATTATTATTACTTCAAGTTGATGCCAAATGATGCATAATTAGTGGGTCAATTCCTAGTATAATAATATTGCATCGTTTTATTAGTGGAGTAGTTGAAGTCACGTCGCCAATCAGCCATTGGCAATTTGGTATAAAAACATGGTTTACTTATAATTATATATACATTTATTTAATAATATTAGAAAGTTGAACTAATTAAATACATACGATCATTAAATAAGGTAGCTTTTGGCCTTTCTGGTTCTTATAACTTATAAGTTATAACCTTGTCAATCCATGTGCCTGATAATATATACAACTATACTTTAATGACAATTAAGAGAACTGAGAGTGAAAAAATAAATGATTTCCCAACAAGCATACTTTTAGCTAGGAGAATTCATGTATATTTATAGTTCTACTAATTAATTAAAAGCAATTAATGATATATATTTTTTTTTGTGACGAATTAATGGTATAGTTTTGTAACAAAGTTTCAACAATGCTTATAATTAAATATATATTTTCTAATATATTCATTCAAATATTATTCACAATAATATCAATATTTTTAGGTTTAGGTTTTGTAATGTGGATGTGTTTATGTGTTTATTTCTAACGTTTAATAGACTCTTTGATTATTATTAATTAATAATAATATAATGGAAGTAATTATGTGTGTCTGCTGAAGTGAAGTCATACTTTTATTTTGGGGTGGTAATGATGGATACGTATGTGGACGGTGAATAATTATCTTCTCATACTTTAGAGTTTAGACACTTTATTCTCGTCGGTCAAAAACTAAATAGTAGTAAATTCCTAACTGAAAATGTGAACATTAAGTCCTTATTATTTATAAAATTATTCGATGCTCTATCCCAGGTGGAGCTAGAATTAAATAATAGTGTTTAACCTTATTAGTTAGCTTTCGATTTAAATTTCATGTCTGATATGTAATTACAACATAGTATTAATTATGTTAGACGAATCATAACTATTGAGGAATTATTTAAGAAATTATACTTTCCGATCGATGATAGCCTCTTATAGTCTAGTGTATCTATCTTCTGTTTCTCTTAATATTAGCTTCATCGTCTCATCACATATACCCATTTACATGAAATTGAACCTTAAAACTTAATTCAACGTCAATTTGAATGACATCGACTTCTTTTTTTTTTGTACATAATGACATCGACTTTTAAACCATAGAAAAATAAATGGATCAAACACTACTCTTTGCATTGTTTGTTGAATATAATTGAATGAAAATCTGTCATAAAATTGTTGATTTTCAATATATATATATATATATATATATATATATATATATATATATGAAGCTAAGCTGGATTCTTAAATCTTAATCCGATTGGCATATGCCATCTGAGAAGAAATAATAATTGCTCATGGCAATGCGAGATTTGATCTTAAGAGTTATGTTGAGGCTAAAAGAAGCAAAGCAACGTTGAATGGACCCACTATTTCATAAGCAAAGCTAAAAAAGCTAATGGCTTTTGCTCCACGAATGCCATGTCCCCCTTATGTACCATATCCATTGCACCATAACAAGATTATACGGTATATATGGTGTGCCGTGAAAATCGCGGCATACCGATATTTTTAATCAAGATTAACAATTAAAAAATGATAGAATATTAATATACCGCAATTTTAGTAGTGTATCGTATAATTTTCCTACACTATATTGCTTACTATCAAGGAAATTAATTAAATCAATATTTAAAAAAAAAACACAAAATTCTTCTTTCTTTTTTTTTTTTTATTTTCCTTTCATTTCCCATTTATCCTAATTTGTGAATATATATCTATATAGTGGATGGACCACTGAAAATTCTACTCCGCAATCATAGCACTTAAATGACTTTTGGTGGGTTCTTTTTTATTGGTCTCATCAAGGGAATAGAGCATTATAGAAGTTTTTTCTCATCATGTTCCCACGGTTCACCCTTCTAGATCTCATACATTGCTATGTACTAGTTTTCTTTTAATTTCAGGTTTCAGGTTTGAGATTTGAGGCCTACGAACGTATATTATTATAGGCTTTGTTGTTGTCATAGGATATTAACACCATTGAGCTGGCATTGAAAAGGTTTATGGGTAGTTACATAACATCAAATGAATCATTGGAAAGTATGACCTACCACTTATGTTATGGCATGCCAGTCTTTAAAAAACAGTTTTAACATAAATAATTGAGTTGCAATTTCAACTTTATTCTCACCTTTAGGCTTTATATATATGTGTGTGTTCTAATTTCCATGATTGATTTGTGAAATATCTCTTAATATAAAAGAAAGACCCACTTTTTTCTTTATGAATTTATAAGTATTCAAAAGGGTAATATTATGTCAAATTAAGAAACAAATAAACTTGAATCCTATATATATATGATGTCATCTTTTTAATTAATTTGAGTACTTGATAGAAGAAATCATAAGTTTTACTGATGTATGATCCATGAGTTACTGCTGTTTATTAGTACTAATAAATATCATATCCTAGTGAGATGATACGTAGTAGTATCAATGAAAACCTAGGTAGCTATTTAATTTATTCTTTTAGGTAAGTATAAAAGTGGTATATATATAAAACATCCAAAAGAATAGCGGCCCTCGTGGGTTTCCAAGTGCCCTGCTAGAATTTTCTAGTGCCTTAGGGTTTCTACACATTTCTTCACTAGATCTAATCTAGAATCACAAATTCACCACAAATTGTCTTCTAAATCTCACCCCTACTGAATCATGGTTGAGGGCGTCTCAAATCGGCCTCCAGACAGACCTAGCAATGCAGACGGAGAGGAGGAAGTAGTGTTACTTGCTGAAGAAGACATCTCGGAAAGCATCAGAGTTTGTACCAAGAGCTTGATTGGTAGAGTATTTGCTAACCGATCCTTCTCCGTAGGAACGATGGAGAGTGCCTTAGGAGCAATTTGGAACAGACCGGCGGTTTCAAAGTTGCAGATCTGGGTAAGAATCTCTTCCAATTCTTTTTTGATCATGAGCATGATGTTACTCGAATTGCCAAGGGTTCCCCGTGGTTGTTTAAGGGCTTCATCCTGCATTTGGAAAAATGGAAAGAAGAAGTCAGTAACAATGATCAAATACTGAGATCCTTCCCCCTTTGGGTCCAGATCTGTGGTTTACCTGAGCAATTTAAAACCTTAGAAGTTGGATCTAAATTGGCAAGAAGAATTGGGGAAGTGAGGGAGGTAGATTTGTTTGAGGTAAAAGGGAAGGAGAACCGGATTGTTAAAGTGAGGGTGGATCTGAATGGGATGGGAAAAATCAAAGACTCTCTGAAATTGTCTGGCCCGAATCTAGATCAATTTGAAGTTGGATTGCGATATGAGAGAATTGGATTGATCTGCTTATATTGTGTCGAGCTAGGTCATACCTCTCGAAATTGTCAAGTTCTGTTGGATGGTTCTCAGAATGACAGAGTTAGACAAGAGGCATTAGGGGAATGGATCAAGGCTGATCAGGTTGGCAGACGGATGTTCAGCCCTGAATTTAGAAGCTCTGATGGAATGGCTAATGAGAAAGGAAGCTCAACTCAGCCAGATAAGAAACCTCCTCCGGATTGGCTTGCTGAGGGATTCTCTAAGCTAAATCTGAAAGGAACTCTGAATGAGGACAACAGAATGAGGAGAAGCCATGATGCTCAGAAGGATAAGGAGGAAAGGGAGAACAGAGAGAGGGGAAGGGTTGTACTATCCGAATTGGAGGACCCAATGAATATGGAGGAAAAAATAATTGCCAGAAACTCACACTCCCCAACCAGAAACAGTATTCAAAAGATAAAGCAAGTCGCGAGGCAGAAAAGGGGAGATGGTAAGATGGGGAGTGGAAGTAAGAGAGCTAGCTCTAGAAAAGAGAATGATGCCAATGGAAAGAGGATCAGAATTGGAAGCAGGGAGTCTATGGATGCTGAGGTGGAGGGTGCCAGCCGTCAATTGGCACCCATGAAGCTACTAAGTTGGAACTGTCGAGGTTTTGGGAGACCCCTGACAGTCCACAACCTTAAAGGGATTTGCAAATCTCAATCCCCCGAGGTTGTGTTTCTTTGTGAGACAAAAAATCAATCTCGTTTGATTGAAAGGAAATTGAGGAGTTGTAGGCTAACGAAATGGAAGATAGTAGATCCAGAGGGCTCAGCGGGTGGTTTAGTCCTAGCTTGGGAGGAAGGAATAACAGTTGAAATTTTGGCAGAGGGGAACTTCTTTATTGCAGAGAAGGTGACTGATTCGGCCATGAATGAGACTTGGGGCCTAATTGCATTACATCTAAGTAGCTTGGATTCAATCAGAAAAGACCAATTTGAGGTGATTAATGATGTGGTTCAACAACTGCTAGAGAGACTTGTGATAATGGGTGATTTTAATGCAATTACTGCTCAGATGGAGAAGAGAGGGGGAAAACCTAAATCTTGGCAATCCATTAATGATTTCTCTTTGTTCATTGATGAAAATGGGTTGGTGGACTTAGGGATGCACGAGTCTCCTTTCACTTGGTTGAACAAGAGAACAGGGGCTGATCAGATCTTGGAGAGACTGGACAGAATTCTTGCTACTAATGGCTAGTGTGGTGTTTACCCTAATGCTATGGTATTAAGAATGTCTTAGAATGGTTCTGACCATGCGCCTCTTTTGCTGGATACTAGCCCTCAAGTTGAGAGATCAAAGAGGAGGTTTCGGTTTCAAGATAAGTGGTGTGGTTTGGGGGAGATTTGGGCCATTATTGTTGCTGCCTGGGCTAACCGGATTGAGGGATCGGCTATGTTCATTTGGTCAGAAAAGCTTAAGGCTTGTAGACATGGTCTGGTCAGATGGCAGCAATCTTCCAAATCCAACTCTAGAAAAGAGACTGACAGACTCTTGGCAGAAATTGAGAACTTAAGAGTCAATGGAGAGAGTGGGGGGCTTCAGATGAGGCTGCTGGAGAATGATTTAGAGGAAGCCTACTCTAATGAGGAAAGCTATTGGAAGAGTAAGTCCAGAATTAAATGGTTGAAAGAGGGGGATAGAAATACATCATTTTTCCATAATTCTTTCAGGGCTAGAATTAGAAGGAACAAGATCTGGAAATTGAAGAGAGAAGATGGGAGTTATGCCTCCTCCCATAAGGACATTGCTGCAATGGCCGAGGGTTACTACAATGATTTGTTTTCATCCTCCAATGTGAAAGATCCAACTGCCTTATTTGATTATTTCGTGAGGAAAGTGACCCCAGAGATGAATAGAAAGTTCACTAGACCGGTCTCGATGGAAGAGGTTAAGAGGGCTGTTTTTAGTGTCCACCCCGAGAATGCCCCGGGTGATGATGGCTTTACCTCTAAATTCTTCCAGTTTTACTGGGATGTGGTGTCTAATGATGTTTTCGGGCAGTGAGGAATTTTTTCATTAATGGCAGAATCTTAAAGTCTATCAATCACACCCATATCTGTCCCATCCCTAAGATCCCGGATGCGAAGGAGATGTCCTAAATTCGGCCAATCAGCTTATCATCTGTGGTGTATAAGTTTATTTCTAAAGTGCTAGTGTTTAGGCTTCAGAATATCATGAATGCCCTGATCAGCCCTAATCAGAGTGCCTTTGTGAAGGGGAGGCTTATTTCGGATAATATTCTGATAGCTCATGAATACATGCACTACTTGAAGACGAAAAGGAGTGGTTTGGATTGTGAAATGGCCCTGAAATTGGATATGAGTAAAGCCTATGATAGGGTGGAGTGACCTTTTCTCTGGTTTATTCTCAGGAAACTAGGCTTTGATGCTAGGCTAATTGATTGGATAAAGGAGTTGGTTACCACTGTTTCTTACTCTGTTGTCGTTGAAGGTCAACCCTATGATTTTTTCAAACCAAGTAGAGGCATCCATCAAGGAGACCCTCTATCTCCCTACCTATTCTTGTTCTGTGCTGAAGGATTCTCCTTCTTGCTAAACGAGGCAGAGCAAAACAACTCCATCTCTGGTATCCAACTCAATCGGCGTTGCCCGATTTTAAATCACCTCATTTTTGCAGATGATTCAATCCTATTTTGTAGAGCTAATTTGGAGATCTGTGATAATATTTTGGTCTTTTGGATAGATATGAAAAGATTAGTGGCCAGAAGGTTAATCTTGAGAAATCATCCATCTTTTTCAGTAATAATTCAGATCAGGAGCTTAGAACAGAATTAGCCTAAAGACTGAATATCCTTCATATTGGGGTGCATGATAAGTATCTAGGCTTACCATCAGTTGTTCAGAGATCCAAGAAACAGACTTTCAATGAGGTCAAAGAAAAGGTTCGTAGAAGGGTTCAAGGCTGGAAGGGGAGGTTGTTGTCCGCAGCAGGGAAACATGTGGTCATTAAAGCTATTGGGGAGACTATTCCGATTTATTTCCTCTCCTGTTTTAAACTACCTATTTCTCTGATTAATGACATTCATGGAATCCTCTCTCAGTTCTGGTGGGGACAGAAGGACAATAAACGTAAGATGGCTTGGGTGAGTTGGAACCTTATGGCTAGACCTAAAAAGGAAGGGGGACTAGGATTTAAGGACTTACAGGCACAGAACTTAGCTCTTCTTGCCAAGCAGGGATTGAAGTTAGTAACTCAACCAGACTCTATGATTGCTAGAATATACAGAGGCAGATATCACAGATATAAGCATTTCATGAGAGCTGAAGCAGGGCCCTTACCTTCCTGGGGTTGGAGGAGTATTTTGGAGGGCCGGTCTGTCTTGGAAAAGCAGCTCTGCTGGAGAGTTGGTGATGGATCCTCCATCAGGATTGACTCTGATCCTTGGGTTCTGGGATGCTATCCTTTCCTCCTCCCTCCTGCCATCTCTGCTTCTTTGGTAAGGAAGAATATTTGCTGGGTTAGAGACCTGATAACAGTTCACAGAAATTGGAATGAAAGCCTAATTCAACAGATTCTGCCATTTGATCTTTATCAAGTGATTATCAATATTCCAATTTCGGATGGGCCTGGCTTACTTACCTGGAAAGCAACCAGAAGTGGCAAGTTTGAGGTTAGCTCTGGATACCAAGTGGCCTTCCACTTCCTCCACCCTCCCATTGATCTCTGCATGCCCCCTTTCAGGCCAAAAACATCTGGTGTCAGCTTTGGAAGCTTTCAATTCTTCCAAAGTTGAAATTCTTCATCTGGAGATCCCTCCATGAGAAACTGCCAGTTGCTGCCTTGCTCCACCATTGAATCCCCTCCATCTCCCCGAGGTGCCGCCACTGTAACAAGGATATGGAATCTATTATGCATTGCCTTTATTATTGTGAGAAAGTTAAAGCTGTTCGGTTGAATTTTCGTACAACCCCCTCTGTTTCAAAGAATAGATTTCTTACCTTTTGGGAATTTTGGAGAGATAAGGCGGATGATTGCCGGCTTGGTCTGTGTGACTCGAAGGATCTGGCTCAAATTGCTATCGTCTGTTGGGGCGTGTGGAGAGCTAGGAACTCGTGGGTTTTTTAACAGACGGAGATCTCCCCAAACCAGACGGCGGATTGGTGCTCGAAGCTACTCTCAGAACTGGGGATGAATGGGTGCCCTAGAACTACTTCTCTCTTATCTTAACTCTTATTATCTTCTCTAGACTTTGTCTTCTTGTTGTTTCTTCACTTGTGTTGAGTGTCTTTGGGCTTTGGCCCTTTCTGCTTAGTTTTTGTTGCTATCCTAGATATGGGCTCCTTGTAATTTCTTCGTATATGAATGAAATTCACCTTTCTTTGAGAAAAAAAAGTGGTATATATATATATATATATATATATAACGAAGATAGAATGCTGCAGCAAACAAATCTGGATTGATGCTGTAGCAACTCTCAAGTCTCAATACTATTTTTTTTCTTTTTCTTGTTTAGAGGTGGCAATAATATATATAATGCTGTAGCAAACAAATCTGGATTGATGCTCACGCCCGAAATTTTATTACAATTGTTACGTTCCTTGAACGTAATGCTATCCGATGCAGGTCTATATATGGCACACACCTCAGCCTGCTCATTTCATTTGCAACGAATTACACACAGCAAATTCTTAGCTTAGCTAAATAATTATGTTAAGAGAGAGCTACAATAATGAAAGATCTAAAAGGAAAAAAAAATCTACACAGATAGAGAAATTTACATAGCAAGAGCATTTAATTTATTTTTTTGTCTTAATTAATAATTTAGTATCACATTTCAGAAATCATATATGTCATTATTTGTTTTTTTTTAAATGAAATTTCAAAATTGTGGACTCCGGATCTGGGTTTTGGGAGGTTGAGAATTATGACCAGCAGAACATACATGTCTAAAAGTCCATAAAAAACATCTACTAAAGTAGCCCAGCTTAAAATTGAGCTCAGATAGTCTTTCAAAGCTTCATAAAACTTGGGCTTGCATTAAAGTCCCGTATGTGATTCAGACCAAATATTAAAAGAAACTTAGCTTATGTCCAAAAGGAAAAAAAAAAAAGAAACCTAGCTGCATTGTACGGCTAGGTTTAAATATAGGTATAAATTTATTTTTATCAAAATCCAATGGCTGATGAGCATTTACCAGTGTTACATATCTGGAAGTAATTAATTAATTTGCATATATATATATCACTAATAAGTAATAAGTAATAATAACTGAATTTTTATTATTTGCGGTTGAAGGCCGGCCCCATTGTATGCTATAATGTGTTTGTGTCGGTGAGAGGAGTGTCGTGTTTGAGGCCCCTGGAGTTATTTATTAGTAGATGATGATCCTTCAATCTATTAACATCTTCTTTGTGTGGTTTTGATGTGAACTGGTCCCAAGAGATAGTGAAAGGAAAACAGTTGTACACAACAAGTAGCATGTGAATAAATTTTAGAAAAAAAAAATAAAAAAGAAAGATATTATATTAGATGATTAATCTATCTTTTTCATATTTATTATGGTATTTGGATCAATAAACCAAGCATTCATTTTTAAGCATTGCCCTTAATGCTGACTTAATAAAGACCGTAATATAGCAGAGGGCGATATTTAAAGCACGTATGTACGGGATATATATCTGTATCTGTTGCCACTTGCCAGCCACGTAGAAAATATAGCAAAGCTTTTAATGCCATGCAACTACCATCTAATAATTTTCATAAAGCAAATCACATAATAAATATCAATCATTACATTTTCAAAACAAATATCAAAATAAACATACACAGCAATGCAAAATGATCGATATCCACATATTAGAGAATAAATTAGTCCCATTCAATTATATCATATCAAATATCATTCATGCTCATGCATATACCTGGGTTTAAGCAAAGATTCAACAACCCAAATATATAGAAGCCATGAGGATATTTTCTGCTAATCATTTTCTTTTGATGCTAATAATCATTTTCTTCCCTTGTTACCACACACTTGATACCGTAACCATAACACCAAACCAACCCCTTAAAGACGGCGACGTTCTTCTCTCCCAAGACAGAGCAACCTTCGCACTCGGTTTCTTCAGCCCTGCAAATTCCACAACCCGCTATGTTGGTATTTGGTACAACAGAATCTCACAACAAACCGTAGTTTGGGTTGCCAACAGAGACGCTCCCCTTAACAACACTTCAGGTGTTCTCTCCATCAACAACCACGGAAACCTCGTCCTCCACCACCACAACGCTACCTCCCCGGATCTTAACCCTCTTTGGTCCTCAAACGTCTCTCTCTCCTCTACCAACACTTCAGCCAAGCTTCTCGACACCGGAAACTTGATTCTAATCCAAACAGGAAGAAGCAGCAACGGTTTTGTTGTGTGGCAGAGTTTTGATTATCCCGGTAACACACTTCTTCCCTTCATGAAACTCGGCTTGGACCGGAAAACAGGGTTGAACCGGTTCCTCACATCATGGAAGTCCCAATCCGACCCGGGAACCGGGAACTTCACTTACCGGATCGACCTGACCGGGTTCGCCCAGCTATTCCTGTACAAGAACAAGGCTCCTGTGTGGCGAGTCGGGTCATGGACGGGTCAAAGATGGAGCGGAGTGCCCGAGATGACTCCGAACTTTATCTTCAACGTTAGCTTTATTAGCGACACAAAGGAAGTTAGCATAGTGTACGGAGTGAAGGACCCGAACGTGCTGTCGAGGATGGTGCTGGATGAGACGGGTCACGTGAGTAGGATGACGTGGCAGGCTCACGAGCAAAGGTGGTTCGAATTCTGGTACGCGCCCAAGGAGCAGTGTGATAACTACAGGCAGTGCGGGTCAAACACGAACTGTGACCCGTATGAGGAGGACAAGTTCATGTGCGAGTGCCTGCCAGGGTTCGAACCCAGGTTCCAGAGAGAGTGGTACCTTAGAGATGGGTCGGGTGGGTGCGTCAGGAAGG
>JASCZI010090662.1:130519-142195 GCA_036250425.1 Stylosanthes scabra
GCGCGTGTGAAGGTGCCTGACACTTCGAAGGCGCGTGTGGACCCGGGAATGAGTATGAAGGATTGTAGGGTGAAGTGTTTGGAAGATTGCTCGTGTGCGGCGTATACGACTGCCAATGAGACTTCTGAGACTGGCTGCGTTACGTGGCATGCTGACATGGAGGACACTAGGACCTACACACAAGTCGGCCAAAATTTGTTCGTACGTGTCGATAAAATTGAATTAGGTACGTACCTCTGCTATTTTATCATAACCAGACTAAATATAGACGCGCATGATGCGCGAAATAAGATATATGGTATTGAATGAAAATTTAATTTTAATAAAGTATTTTAATTTAAATCAATTACTTTTGTTTATTATTATAATAAATTTAGTGATAAGTAAAGTTGCAAAATCGGACTAATGAAGTGACTGATACAAATATTTAAAGATTTAACGAGGGTTGGTTTGTGATCAAACTGTTTTACATAAATATAAAATAAATTAATTTAAAATATAATAAAAAATTATTCAAAATATAAATTTTTATTTTTTATTTAAAAACCGATTTGACCAATTCTTTAGTTGATCTTTTGCCAACCAATTTTTTACTGAATCAGACCGATTTTTAGAATATCGATGGTAAATCATCTATCTTAATTGGTAGTTTTTCTTTAAACTTATTATCTCTAAAATATTGAATATCTAAGTATATACATACACATAAGTAAATCACGAGCAGCTCATAAACATAACATAAGATTTAATTTTATTATATTAGAGATATTTTTGTTGTCTTATATCACTATTTTTGTAATTCAAATGCTAGATGCATTCGAGAGTTAAAAAGATCATTAATGATAAACTTTGTAACGTTGAAAGCATTAAAAATAAAGAATAAAAATTAACATTAATGTAAATTAAGATGATGAAATTATTGATATAACAAAGAAAAAAATAAGATTTTGTAACGTCAGAAGCATCTAATAATATAGAGAATAAAAATGATCATTAATGTAAATCAAGAAGATAAAATTATTCATATGCTAATGAGAAGGAGAGAAGGCACAATATGAGAGATACAAAAGAATTATGCCATATCATGAGTTTTGCTTACGCCATTGTAGTAGAAGACTCTCAAATTGAGAATGCATGAGAAATTACTTTGGTCTCTCCTATTATAGATTATAAATAAATATACTGAATTATCAATATTATTCTAATTCATTGTTAAATTTGCATTTGCTCATGTAAAAATGTTTTCATTGAAATTCTGTGTTGCATTGTTTGTTCACTATTCCTTCTTGTATTTGCAGCTAAATATGCGAAAAAACGCTATGGTTCTGTTGGCAAGAAGGGAATGTTAGCAATTTTGGCAGTTTCAGTTTTCTTATTCTTGTTTCTAGTGGTCACGTTGGGCTATTGGTTTGTGAATGCCAAGAAACAAGGTAAGTTAATAAGTTTGGTCGTCAAACTTGTCAATTTGGGAAATAATGTATATTCTTTCCACATTTCATCCTGGCAGGGAAAAGAAGGGATCGCAAGTATTCATTTCGTCTTACTTTTGAGGACTCCACCAATCTACAAGAATTTGATAGCACGCAAAACTCAGATTTACCATTCTTTGATCTAAGCTCTATAGCTGCTGCAACAGATAATTTCTCCCCTGACAATAAACTTGGTCAAGGTGGATTTGGTTCTGTATATAAGGTAGCCTTACTTCTTTTACTTATAGAACAATTTTTCCAAGTAAATATATATTTAAGGTATGGCCTTACTCTTAGTAATGACTTCATCAGGGGCTATTAAATAATGGAAAGGAAATTGCTGTGAAGAGATTGTCTAAATATTCCGGACAGGGCATAGATGAATTTAAAAATGAGGTTGTTTTAATTTCAAAGCTCCAACACAGAAATCTTGTGAGGATCTTAGGTTGCTGCGTTCAAGGAGAGGAGAAGATGTTAATTTATGAGTACTTGCCAAACAAAAGCTTAGACTCTTTCATTTTTGGTAATGTCCTGTTCTCACCTTTGTGCTTGATACTTCGATTAACTAGTATACTTGAGTTCTCACAAAACCCTGTCACTTCCTAACCATTAATGACAACATTTTTTAACACAGGATATTAGCAGAATCAATCAAGCATGCTTCACTTACACACCTTTAAACTCTTTTGTATTTGGCACAGATCAATCTAAAAGGTCATTGCTAAACTGGAAAAAAAGATTCGAGATCATATGTGGAATTGCCAGAGGAATGTTATATCTTCACCAAGATTCACGTTTAAGAATCATTCATAGAGATTTAAAGACCAGCAATGTTTTGTTGGATTCTGAAATGAATCCTAAAATAGCAGATTTTGGAATGGCAAGAATATTTGGTGGAGATCAAATTGAAGCTAATACTAATCGTGTTGTTGGAACCTAGTAAGTATTAAACAATGCAAACACATTAATTATTATCCTTGTTTTAATTTTTTTTCATATGATTGATAAAAAAAAATTATATGTTTTATTTTTGTAGTGGATATATGTCACCCGAATATGCCATGGAAGGACAATTTTCATTTAAGTCGGATGTATATAGTTTTGGAGTTTTGCTTCTAGAAATCATTACCGGCAGAAAGAATAGTGGCCAATATGATGACATTACAACGACAAATTTAGTTGGGCATGTAAGTTTTACGAGAAACATTGCTCCAATTTAGACGTGGGAGTGAATTATTTACAAAATGAAAATCAAGTAATTAAGAAACTTTACATGTGTACAAAACTATACAGTAATTTGAATAAATTAATAATGCAGATATGGGATCTGTGGAAAGATGGGCGAGCGATGGAGATTGTCGATGAGTGTTTATTAGAAGAGTCATGGTGTGACGGCGAAGTTGAAAGATGCATCCAAATTGGGCTTCTATGCGTGCAAGACTATGCCACAGACAGGCCATCAATGGCAGCAGTTTTATCCATGCTGGGAAATGACTCAGCTCTTCCTTCTCCAAAGCACCCAGCATTTATTTTCAAGAGGAGAACTAATTTTGACGGTTCATCAGATCCATCAACTAGTGAAGGAGTTCACTCAGTAAACGACGTTAGTATGACTATGGTTGAAGCTCGCTAGCTAAAATACTAGCATTTTTTTTTTCTCAAGTCCTAGCCTCTCTAGTTTACACACAACAATATATATGTTCTACAGTTGTTAATAAGCTATAATTAAGGTGATTCTTGAGCAACCTCATATATATGTTTCCTTTCTTAAAAACCATAATTTGTGTATAGTATATACTCTAGCTAGTGATAAAATTTACCCAGGTGTGATTATTGGACAAAGAGATCCTAATAACATGAAGAAAAAAAAAAAAAGACAAAACATACAAAACTTCAATGCTTGCGAATAACACATGATGATGATGATGGATTGATGGTGGAGAGTAGAGGGCAAATATTATAATTAAGTGTAACGTCGCATGCAAGCACTATCCGTAAGGCGTAACATTTGGCTAAAATCAATTAAGGGCGCATTAGGATTCCTTAATTCCATTCTCATCAATGCAATATTATTGCGGTCATCCAGGTGAAGTTTCTTCCATGCATATGTATCATGTATGGCTGGCATTCATCTCTATCTGTCTTAGTTGGCTTGTATATATCTATATATCACCGGCGATGCTCCATCTATTTTCTTTTATTTTATAATAATACATGCATGCATGTGCCACACCAAAATACCACTCATGCCGTCAGGCGTGGCGGCTCATGAGTATTATTTCCAAATTTTTCGTTTTTATTTCTTCCCACATTAAAATTAATCTAACCAGTAAAATTTAATTGATCGCGATTACTTGTACACTTTAAGATAAACGTCAAATATATATTCAGTAATAATTAAATTTCAAGGCTGCTGCATTATAACATACATGAATCACATACCAAATTAACATATCTAATATATGCTTTTCATTTGATTGCCAAATAGTTCATTCAAAGTGAGAAAGTACAATGAGTGCTAGTTTAGAATTTCATTCAATGTCTACTCTACTACTTGCCATTCGTGTTTGCCTCAATTAGAAAATGTGCAAATTGCCTAATCCGAACCATTGACTTCCCGCCATGATTATACTATCTTGTTTAATAATCCAATGTTGCATTAAATTCCTCAAATTTCGGATCTAATAATTTATTAGAACTACTTGGCATAACGGTTTTCTTTGTATAAGATTTCAAGGGGGGAAAACTAGGCCAGGCTCACATTACAGCAGCCGACAATAATAATAATGAACTCCAACACCATGCTGACATTAATGTCTTATTCCTTTTTTCTTCTGTTATTGCTCCTTTACCCTCCTTGTTGCAACTCACTTGACACCATAACACCACACCAACCCCTTAATGACGGCGATGTTCTTCTCTCCAAAGACCGAGGAGCCTTTGCACTGGGTTTCTTCAGCCCTGCAAATTCTAAAAGCCGCTACCTTGGGATATGGTTCAACAACATCTCACAGCAAACCGTTGTCTGGGTTGCAAACAGAGACACCCCTCTTAACACCACTTCAGGTGTTCTCTCCATCAACAACCATGGAAACCTCGTACTCCACGACCATAACAACTCATTCCTTAAACCCGTCTGGTCCTCACACGTTTCTGTTTCAACCATGTCTACCAACGCTTCAGCAAAGCTCTTAGACACTGGAAACTTCGTTTTGATCCAAAGCAGCAACAACAGCGACAAAGTTTTGTGGCAGAGTTTTGATTACCCTGGCAACACTTACCTTCCTTACATGAAGCTCGGGTTCGACCGTAAAACCGGGTTGAACCGGTCTCTAACATCATGGAAATCCCCGAGCGACCCGGGAACCGGTAACGCGACATACAAGATGGACCGGACCGGGTTCCTACCGCAACTATTTCTGTACGCAAACAATGCTCCCTTGATGCGGGTTGGGCCGTGGACCGGTCTAAGATTAGCCGGGGCAGCGGAGATGACTCAAGACTTCATCTTCAGCTTCTTCTTCATCGATGATTCAAACGAAGTTTCCTCAATCTACAGAGTAAACGATCCAAACCTGCTTTCGATCTCTCTTCTGGAGGAAACCGGATACTTAAGGCGGTTAGTATGGCAAGGTCGCGAGGGGAAGTGGTTCGAGCTGTGGAACGGTCCACGGGAAGAGTGTGATCACTATAGAAGATGCGGGTCAAATTCCATTTGTAACCCTTATCATGAGGAGACGTTCTTATGCCAGTGCTTGCCAGGATTTGAACCCAAATCGGAGAGAGAGTGGTATCTGAAAGATGGATCGAGTGGGTGTGTGAGGAAGGCAAACGTGTCCACGTGTAGAAGCGGGGAGGGGTTTGTGGAGTTGGAGCTTGTGAAGGCGCCGGATACATCTAAGGCGAGTGTGAATTTGGGGGTGAGTATGGAAGAGTGTAGGGATATGTGCCTTAGGGATTGTTCTTGTGCTGCGTATACGAGTGCTAATCAGAGCTCAAATAGTGGTTGTATTACTTGGCATGGAGATATGGAAGATACTAGAAAATTCTCACAAGTCGGACAAACTTTGTTTGTACGTGTGGATGCACTTGAATTGGGTATGCATTGCATGGTTTGTGTTTGCTCATCATTATATTATCTACTATTTGTTCTCATTAACGTGCCATATGTTATTATTGTTTGCATTTGCAGCTAAATATGCAAAACATAATGGGCATGGTTCTCCAATTGGCAAGAAAAAGATGGCGGCTATTCTAGCGGTTTCTATTTTCTTCTTCCTGTTTTTGGTCGCCACCATCGTCATGTATTGGTTTTTGAAGGTTAGGAAGCAATTTGGTGAGTGCGAATTATCGAACTGAATTTCTTGTTTTATTAACAATATCAAGACGTTTGATATGTAACTTTTTTTACATGTTTGATGATAGGGAGAAGAAGGAATAATAAGCATTCTTCCTTTCGTATTCACGTTGAGGAGAATCTACAAAATTTTGACAATTCAAAACATTCAGATTTGCCTTTGCTCTTTGATTTAGCCTCTATAACTTCTGCGACTGAGCGTTTTTCTCCTGCTAACAAGCTTGGTCAAGGTGGATTTGGTTCTGTATATAAGGTATCTCTTCTTTAACAAATATCATATTCTATACATAAGGTATAAAAGTTAATAGGATTTGTCTAATATAAATAGAAAGATGGGAATTTTTTATGTGAAATAATAAATAGATAACTAGTTAACAATTCGTTTAATTGAAATGTATAATTTATATAAGAAATTGAAAATTACGAAGGAAAAAAAGTCTTAAAGGGAGATTGGCAAATGTTTCAGGGTTGTTTAATTAATGGAAGAGAAATAGCAGTAAAACGATTATCCAAAAATTCCGGTCAAGGAACAGAAGAGTTTAAAAATGAAGTTACACTTTTAGCGAAACTTCAACACAGAAATCTTGTGAGATTGTTGGGTTGCTGCTTTGAGAAAGAAGAAAGGATGCTAGTCTATGAATACCTTCCAAACAAAAGTTTGGACTTCTTTATATTTGGTAGGTCATTTTTTCTCCGTCAAATTTAATTATTAATGTTTGTCTTCTATATGATGTGCATTTACTAACAAAAATTTAATTCACTTCAGATGAAACACAAAGATCAATACTAAATTGGGATCAACGATTTGAAATTATATTTGGAATTGCTAGAGGAATATTGTATCTTCATCAAGATTCAAGACTAAAAATAATTCATAGAGATCTAAAAGCTAGTAATATTCTACTCGATGCTACAATGAATCCAAAGATTTCAGACTTCGGAATGGCTAAAATATTTGGTGAAGACCAAATTCAAGCAAGAACAAGAAGAGTAGTTGGAACATAGTAAGTATTGTAGACTTATAACAATCAAAAGTACAAAAATTAATCTGAATTATCTATAATATATATTTTGACATATTTTAGCGGATACATGTCGCCAGAATATGCCATGGAAGGACAATATTCAACAAAATCAGATGTCTTTAGTTTTGGAGTCTTACTATTAGAAATTGTGGCCGGCAAGAGGAACACAGGCCATGATCATGGAAGATCCTCCCCAAACTTAATTGGATACGTAAGTGATCATCTCTTAAGATGGGCATTCAAATGAACAAAGTATAGTATTTATGCGTATCAGTCAATTGGAGATTTTGCTGTATGTGTTTGTAGGTGTGGATACTGTGGACAGAAGGAAAGGCATTGGATATAGTAGATTCATCACTTGGCCAATCTTATCCTTGTGCTACAGTTTTGAGGTGCATTCAAGTTGGACTATTGTGCGTGCAAGAAAATGTGAACAATAGACCTTCCATGTCAGAAGTTATTGTGATGCTAGGAAATGAAGCACCCATTCGCCAACCCCAAAAACCAGCGTTTTTATTCAATGACAGCCGAGAGCCAGAGCAAGAGCCAGAAGCAATAATAATAATGGAAGATGGATCTTCATCAGTAAACGAAGTAACAACAAGTACAATCTTTGGCCGATAAACATATATGAAGGGCTCTAACTTCATCAATCATCATGGATATCCCTGCCTCCTTCATCAATCTTTAAGCTCAGACTGGTTTGATAAACATATTGTACTTCTTGCTGAGCATTAATTTGCTTCTGACCTTATGTTTAGATTGACATTGTGGAAGGACATGACCTAGAAACTTTGTAATTACCATTAATCCGAATGAATTTTTAATTTGAGAGAGAATTGTGAGAAAGGTGAGAGATTGTAATTGTGAATATTATTCAAGACTGTGTTAATACATACAAAGGAGAACTAACTATTTATACATATATAGTAGATAAGGTAGTTAACTAGTTATAACCATGACTAACAGAATATGGTTACTAACATGTACAGTAACTTAGAGACTAAGTAACAGCTCTGTTTTTCCTAGACTGCATGATTACTCTGTTAAAAATAGTGTGACTCTAAACTAGATAAGATAATTCTTATTATATTGCTGCAACAACTTGAAATGCTAAAAATACTCTCACTCTAAACTAGATTAAACAGTCTCAATTCTAGCTAGATTTTATAATACAAATAAAGTTCTCTTCTCAGCTATATACCCTTCAAGAATTAGATTAAGAAATAAATTGGTTTGGTGCAATAAAAAGAATAATAAGAATGTATGAATATTAAGCATAACATCACTTAACACGTAACAAACACAGGGCGGACACATTTATTGATGTAAGTCAATCTCTTTGTACTCACGCGGGTTGACTTCCTCCCATCAACTTCATGGAACAACCAGCGACAGCGATGGCGTTCCTAATGTTTCTATTTTTTTTTTTAATTCAATTTAAAGGTTTTCCAGGTATAATATGCTCCAATTTTAAATGTAAAGAAAATTATTAGCTCTATATTTGGAATCTTGGATATCAAATATGTTGGGCCACCGTGGGGAGCAAAATCGTCAGGGAGGAACCAAGATGAAAAGTCACCACATCTAACTCAAAATCATAAGGTATCAAGTAAATTGGTCTCTCATCTTATAAACTCCTCATTTCTCCTTGCTCTCAAAAGATGTGAGACTAACCACTCACATTTGAACCACAACAAAATAAATTATAGCGTCAAGCCGTCAATTGCGTTTAGACATTGTTATGGCCCTGATGTTTTTTTTTAGTCTCAACATGATTCAGAATAATTTAACATCAATTGATCCTTCTTTTATTTATACTTTTAAACTACCAAAAATACTTGTAAAATAGTTTTAGAAAGTTGATTTTGATGCAATTTTTTTTAAATATAAGTTGAAAAAGACAAAACTTATTAAGGGCCATAAATTTTAATTTATATTGGATGAGCAAACTGAAAATGATATTGAATTATGGTTGATTGGTGCAAGACATATCAGGCGCGGTGCGTAGTGTATGAGAAATTGAGAAGAGGGGCATTGGCCTCTTAAATTAATAACTTTACTAATAATTCTATTTTTAGATAAAACTAGTTATTAATGTATAATATGCGTTAAAAATAAGTTAAATTATATATATATTTTATATTTTAATGTATATTATATACGATGATTGATTTTGATGATTAATTTTAATATACACTTAATATAATTCATTTTCATATAAACTTTTCTATTTTTATAGTTTGACCTCCTTTAATTTTATTTTTTAACCTTTTATTTATTTTTATTTTTTATGTTGACCTCCTTTTAAGTAATAGCTCTAACTCTAGCTCTATCCCTGCATGCCAGGGATTATATATGCGGGTAGCAGAGAAGAGATGCAAGCGAGTATGATTCTTTTAAAAAGGAACTGGTGACTTGGACACTAATTAAGTAATAAGCTACCTATAGTAACTAATTTAACCGTTTACATATACCTCACAATTTGGTTGCTGGTATATATCTACTCTATTATGATGGTATGATTTGATATAGTCCAAGAAAATATTTGGATAAGGTCTCTCGATTTTTCAATAGAAATCTTAATTAGCTTCTGAAGAGATTATATGTTGCTTTTATTTTTTGATGGAAAATTTATTCTTAATTATTTCTTTTACTTTTTCTATTTGGAAATCTTCCGTTGGTTCTTTCAACTTCAATGCAAGGATATCTATGATGATGTCATAATGATGACAGAGGGTTGGACTAAAATTCTAAAGTCTACAGTGATCTTGCATGAAAAAAACTCATAAAGTTTTAATTGCACTTTGAGATTGAACGTTGATTGCAAAGATAGTTTATGAGCCAAATTTTGACAATAAATTAACATGGAATTGATAATCTTGCATAACCATTACCAAGGTGAAGATTGCAATGGCTAACTAATGTGGCATCAATAGCATTGTTCTTTTCTTTTTGGTGTCCAAACATTACATTTTATTCCAACACTTATATATAATTGTATTAACTCACCAAACAACAAAATGAGATTGGTATAAAATTGATGCCACATCGTTGCGAACTTCAGTGTGAGAGTGGCTATACCAGATTATTAATTCGGTGCTAACTCATTATTGTAAAGTGATTTAAGGGTTGTAACAGTGTCTAAGATTCAATTTCAGAGACCAAATTGTCAAAGTAGTGCAATTAGAAACTTCAGAAATATTTTAGTGTAGATTGTTGGGCTGAGAGGCCAAATATATAAATTAAGTGACACATCCCACGCACCCTCCGCAACATTTGTTTCAAATAAACTAATTAAGCTCACATTATTGGACCTTCCTTCCAAGTGGTGAAGCTTCTTAGTTCTTCCATGCATGGCTGGCTGGCATCCATCTTTATCTTAGTTGGCTTGCTTATTCTACCACCCGGCGTCTCCTTATGCACGCTCTATTTTATAATTTATTGAAAAAACTAGAGAATCAACACATTATGATTAATAGAGAGCCAACATATATTACGAATGATAAGTTATATAAATTTTAGATGATAATTTATTGTTGGATATATGAGTTATGGATAATAACTTATATAAATTTTACATGATAACTTAATTATTGGGTCCCTATTAGCTCTGTAATGTTGTTTCTGTAGCATTGTTCTAATTTATTATTATTATATATATACCACATCAATTAGAGAGTGTTTTTTAAAGTCAATATTAATAAATTTTATAAATAATTTGTATTGTTTTTTTACCTAATCAATAGGTATAAGATGATCTATGACATGAAAAATCATATATTTTTATTATACCTATTATTATTTTTATTATTGTATTATATAGGAATCAAGTACCAATAAATACATTATATATTATATGTCCATATAATATTTAAGTCTCAAATAAGATGATCTATGACATGAAAAATTATATATATATTTTTATTATACCTACTATTATTTTATTCTTATATTATACATAAATCAACTCTCAATAAATCATTACATATTATATGACCATACATGCGATATTTAAGTATCAATTTTGCCTATGAAATATTACAAAACTATAACAACTTATTAGTTTCATAAAAAATACATCAATATTTTTAAGAACTTATAAATTTATAACTGTGATAAATTTTAATGAATTGTTAATAGAGAAACATTTATCAATTTTTTATATAAACATAATGTCAATAATGAAATACTATTTATTTACATTTAAATAAAATATAAAAAAATTAATAAGAATGAAAATTCAAACATTGATATATTTTTTTTATGAAAAGCTAATAAGTTGTTATAATGGTGTAATATTCGATTTAAAAGTTTAAGACTTAAATGTTGCATAGACATATAAAATGTAGTGTAGTTATTAGTACTTGATTCCTATATAATATAAGAATAAAAATAATAGTGGGTATAATAAAAAAATATATGATTTTTTATTTTATGGATCATTTTATACCTATTAATTAGGTAAAAAAATAATTCAAACTATGTATACAAAAAATAAGTAAATTGAACACATCAATATACAAAAGAAAATGATGATGTTATTAAAATAGATAAATAAACAAAATCCATGATAGGATATGATGATTACTGAAATAAGCTATTTTTTCCTACGAATCATGTATAATATATTTTACACAGAATCAATGACAGACTACCACAGATTCTTTAATTTTTCTAAACCATAGTATCATATCACAAATTATATAAATATAAAATAATGCAAATAAATTATTATTTGATAAATAATATAATTTGATAATTTCTTACTCCATATATATATATATATATATATATATATATATATATATATATATATATATAT
>JASCZI010090662.1:142280-152802 GCA_036250425.1 Stylosanthes scabra
TGTGGCCACCACGAATATATATATATTTATCTCTTTTATATACATGCATGTGGCCACCACGAAGTACGTAGCAGCGCAGTCATGCCTGGCGGCGGATAAGTATTATTCTCAATTTTTTCGATTCTCTTATGTTTCGTTTTTATATATTTTATTTCAAATCATTTAACTACTCTTTTGTTGACAATCATTTAACTACTCTATTATAATTAAACATGTTGTTGATACAATAATAATACGCACAAAACTCAGATACATATTAAGAATCTACAGTAAATAAAGATTGAAAGTATAATAATTTTATTTTATTTATTTTAATATTTTTAAGAAGTGGAACCCACAACATATGCATGTTACTTTTTCTCTTTCTCTGCATCCTCTTTACATCTTACCTATGTATCATGTATTAGAGCATTAACTAATAATACTCCATTATTTATGCATTTTAATCATTTTAATAATACTCCATTAATTGGCGAGGGAGATGAGGGGCATGTTGTTTCTGCTTCAATGACACTTTCTCGTATTTTAGAGAAGTCTAATTTGTTATGAAATATTTACAAATGAGTTTAATTAGAAAACCAAATTTTTTAGTCAATATTAATTAAATTTTTTAGAAACATATCTTTTATCTGAAATTTTTAACCTTAATATTTAACTCTAAATTTTGAGAAATCTGAGTATTTTTATATTATAAAAGAAAAGTTAAAGATATTAGCCGATTAAAAATTAGTGATGTATACTTAATTTTTTGAAATTTACACTAATTTTTTTGATTACTAAAATAAACTGCTTTTAACTTATTTCATAAAAACTTATACTAACAAATTAACGATAACAAAGAATTGACTATATGAATCAAACAATATTATTAAGCTTTATCATATATTATATCTAAAAAAAATCCTGTATATATGTAAATTTTAAATTATTTGACCTCCTGATGAATATGTCCCTCTATCTTTCACCCGTCGTTCACTTTCTATTTCATTCAGCTCTTCGGTGTTCACACCTGTCCTCGACCAAACCTATACAATATCATTATTTAGGTAAAAGAAAGATGAGTGCCATTCATTTACAATTATTGATTAATTAGCAGTGCACAGTGCACACAACATAAGGGGTTGGTATAAGTTTGGAGGTGGGAGAAGTTGGCTCAAAGCCGCCGGACACTAAGCTGAGTAAACTCCAACATCATAATACTATTTTTCGCTTAAAAACTTGTTATTATGACGCACACTCCCTTATTTCTCCTGTTATTACTTCTTTACCTTCCTTGTTATTGCCACTCACTTGACACCATCACACCAAACAAACCCCTCAAAGACGGCGACGTTCTTGTTTCTCAAGGCAGAGGAACCTTTGCACTGGGTTTCTTCAGCCCCGCAAATTCTAAAAGCCGCTACCTTGGGATATGGTTCAACAACATCTCACAACAAACCGTTGTCTGGGTTGCAAACAGAGACACCCCTCTTAATACCACTTCAGGTGTTCTCTCCATCAACAACCATGGAAACCTCGTACTCCACGACGACTATAACAAACCATTCCTTAACCCGGTCTGGTCCTCAAACATTTCTGTCTCACCCATATCTATCAACACTTCAGCTTCAGCTACGATCTTTGACACCGGAAACTTGGTTTTGACCAGCGGAACCAGCAACAACAACAACAGCCACACAGTTTTGTGGCAGAGTTTTGATTACCCTGTCAACGCTTACCTTCCCTACATGAAGCTCGGGTTCGACCGTAAAACCGGTTTAAACCGGTTTCTATCCTCGTGGAAATCCCCGAACGACCCGGGAACCGGTAACGCGACATACATGATGGACCGGACCGGGTTGCTGCCGCAAATGTTTCTATACATGAACAATGCTCCCGTGATGCGGGTCGGGGCATGGACGGGTGTAAGATTAAGCAGGGCATCGGAGATGAGTCCAGGCTTCATCTTCAGCTTCTTCTTCATCGATGATTCAAAGGAAATTACGGGAATCTACACAGTGAACGACCCAAGCGTGCTTTCGATGTCTCTGCTGGAGAATACCGGACAGTTAAGGCGATTAGTATGGAAAGGTGAGCAGAGGAAGTGGTTGGAGCTGTGGAGCGGTCCACGAGAAGAGTGTGACCACTATAGAAGGCGCGGGTCGAATTCCCTTTGTAACCCTGATCATGAAGATACGTTCTTGTGTGAGTGCTTTCCAGGATTCGAACCCAAATCGGCGAGAGAGTGGTATCTGAAAGATGGGTCCAGCGGATGTGTGAGGAAGCCCAACGTGTCCACGTGTGCAAGCGGGGAGGGCTTTGTGGAGTTGGCGCTTGTGAAGGCCCCGGATACATCCAAGGCGAGGGTGGATTGGGGGCTGAGTTTGGAAGAGTGTAGGGCTATGTGCCTTAGAAATTGTTCTTGTGCTGCGTATACCAGTGTTAATCAGAGCTCAAATACTGGCTGTATTACTTGGCATGGAGATATGGAAGATACTAGAAAATTCCCACAAGTCGGACAATCTTTGTTTGTACGTGTGGATGCACTAGAATTGGGTATGTATTCTTTTTCTTTATATATTGCTCATTATCAATCTATCTATCTACTTTTTGTTCTCATTAGCATGCTATATGTTACTTGCATTTGAAGCTAAATATAATGGACATGCTGCTCTTGTTCGCAAGAAGAAGATGGCGATTATTTTAGCGGTTTCTCTTTTATTCTTCATGTTTTTGGTCATGTATTGGTTTTTGAAGCTTAGGAAGAAAGTTGGTAAGTGAGAATTCTCATCCATTTTTTTGTTTTTCTATATTTGGGGTTATTAACACTACTATTAACACATTTGATATGCAATTTTTTCTTTAAGCCAGTGACTAGTCATTAATTGGCAATTTTTATTTACTTATTTATTTTTTACACATTTGATGATAGGGAGAAGAAAGAAGCAGAAGCATTCTTCCTTTGGTATTACCGTTGAGGAGAATCTACCAAATTTTGACAAAACAAAAAACTTCAGATTTGCCTCTACTATTTCATTTAACCTCTATCACTTCTGCGACTGAGAGTTTTTCCCCTGCTAACATGCTTGGTCGAGGTGGATTTGGTTCTGTATATAAGGTATCCTTTCTTTAACAAATCTCAAATTATCATTATTTGACCGATCTTATTAACTTTAAGGAAAAAATTTAAAGGGAGATTTGCAAATATTCCAGGGTTGCTTAATTGATGGAAGAGAAATAGCAGTAAAACGATTATCCAAAAATTCAAGTCAAGGAACAGAAGAGTTTAAAAATGAAGTTACACTCTTAGTGAAACTTCAACATAGAAATCTTGTGAGATTGTTGGGTTGTTGCCTTGATAAAGAAGAAAGAATGTTGATTTATGAATACCTTCCAAACAAAAGTTTGGACTTCTTTATATTTGGTAGGTCATCTTTCTCTATCTAATTCGATTAGTAATGTTAGTTTTCTATATGATGTTCATGTACTAAAAAGAAATTGATATTCAATGGTTCATTTCAGATGAAACACAAAGATCATTATTAAATTGGGATAAGCGTTTTGAAATTATTTTTGGAATCGCTCGGGGAATAAATCTTTATCAAGATTCGAGACTAAAAATAATACACAGAGATTTAAAAGCTAGTAATGTTCTACTCGATGCTGCAATGAATCCCAAAATTTCAGATTTTGGAATGGCTAAAATATTTGGTGAAGATCAAATTCAAGCAAAAACAAGAAGAGTAGTTGAAACATAGTAAGCATCGTTAACATATAATAATTAAAAGTAGATAAATTAATTAATCAGAACTATCCCCCTATATAATATACATTTTGACATATAATATCATTAGTGGTTACATGTCACCAGAATATGCAATGGAAGGACAATATTCAACAAAATCAGATGTTTTTAGTTTTGGAGTCTTACTATTGGAAATTGTGGCTGGCAAGAGGAACACGGACCATGATCATGGAAGATCCTCCCCAAATTTGATTGGATATGTAAGTGATCTTCTCTTAAAATGAAGAAAGTAAGTATATTATGCGTATCACTCAATTGGAAATTTTGTTTGTAGGTGTGGATACTGTGGACAGAAGGAAAGGCATTGGATATAGTAGATTCATCACTTGGCCAATCTTATCCTTGTGCTACAGTTTTGAGGTGCATTCAAGTTGGACTATTGTGCGTGCAAGAAAATGTGAACAATAGACCTTCCATGTCAGAAGTTATTGTGATGCTAGGAAATGAAGCACCCATTCGCCAACCCCAAAAACCAGCGTTTTTATTCAATGACAGCCGAGAGCCAGAGCAAGAGCCATCAGCAGCAATAATGGAAGATGGATCTTTATCAGTAAACGGAATAACAACAACAAGTACAATCTTTGGACGATAAACATATATGAAGGGCTCTAATTTCATCAATCATCATGGATATCCCTGGCTCCCTAAAAATATGTAAGTTTAATTTGATACCCCTTATGGATTGGTTATTCCATGGGTTGTTTAAGCTCATAACTGAGACAGAGAATTGTATGATGAGATGATTGTGAAATGTGAGAAAGGTGAGAGAGAATGTAACAGTGAATATTATTCAAAAGACTGTGTTAATACAAAGGAGAACGAATTAATTAATTATACATATTATAACCATCACTAACAAAACTAACAGAATATGGTTACTAACAGTAACTTAGACACTAAGTAACAGCTCTGTTTTTACTAGACTACATGATTACTCTATTAAAAATAATGTGACTCTAAACTAAATTAAACAGTTCCTCAATTTTTAACTGAAGATTAGTTTTCTAGTGTTCAGATGCGCTATTATTCTAGCTAGATTCTCTAATAGTAAACTATATAGTACAAATAAAGCTTCTCTACTATATACCCTTCTAAGAATTAGATTAAGAAATAAGTTGGTTTGGGGCAATAAAAAGAATAGTAAGAATGTATGTAGCAGAGAATAAAAGCTAGCTACCTTAGTGACCCAGCAGCAGAGTTCACGTGAAAGAGTTACAGGGTTATAGAGAAAGAAAAAAATAGGTCAACCTTGTATTATAGCAGCATCAGCGTCATTGTGTTCCATCCTTTGAGTGGTAAGTGGTAACTGCACGCACGTGAGCAGCAACAAGGAACTTGAATTTGGGGAATGCAAGAACCATGTTCGGTGGAGTTCCGAAGGAGATGGAGCCCCAATCATGATGATGGACTTTCCTTTGTGTCTAAAGGCAATTGGTGAAGGTCTTCCTCCAACACTTTCAAAGGATTGCTTGGAGATTTGTTTCGGTGACTCGTCTTCACTTGGCCACTAAGGATAACAATGGGGATATTTTGTGCTTGGATTCTCATTCTTCTGTGTTTATAATGAAATTAAATATTCATAATTTATTTTAAAAAGTTAAAAATAAATTTCTACATTTTATACTATTAAACAAATACATATTTCTAATATTTAGATATAAAGTAATGCTAAGAAACCAATATTAAGAAACTAATTAGAGAACCAATGAATAAGTGAGTATCCAAAATTAAAAAAATTATCATCCATATAATATAAAAGTTATTATCCATAATCTTTATTGACTCCTATTATCCTAAATAAAGTTTCCCTATACTTTTTCTTAGATACCATATATTATCATATCTATAATATTTATGAAAATGTGAATTCTTAAAAAAAAAATTACTTTTAAAACAATTATCCATAAAAAGTTAATTATTTGTAGAATTTTTTTTTCTAAATATCTTCAACTCGACAGATTGATAATTTATCCACGTCTACGGATCTGAACTTTTTTTAAGGGTTTGTCACTCCCTTACAAGTTGTGCAACAGGTGAAATTCAATCTGAACTTTTGGTTAAGTAAACTAGTAAGCTGAACCATTAGAACAATGTAAGTTGATTTTATTTGTAAAAATTTGTATAAAAACACTAACATCTCCGTTAATTCATATTTTTATAAATTAAATTTTGATAATAATATTATATTTAATATTAGCTAAAATTGTAAGTATGTTACACTTTCTAAAAGATTACAGATTTAACTTTTAGTTTTAATAAAACATTTTTTATATATTATATGGTGAAAGATATTTAAAAAAGATTTTTTTTTTCAACAGACAACCAAATTTAACATTATACAACCCCATAAACCCCAAAAAAAAAAACATTGAGCCAATCAACCATCCACTACATGCGTACAAGTGACGCAAACAGCATATTAGTCGGCGTAAGTTATTGGGCTTAAAAAAGACGCAAATAATACTGGGCTTTGATTCTACTCAACTGGACTTAGAATTGACGCTAAGAACACTTATATAACGGGGCTCACACTCACATTGGACTCTAAACACACAAAAAGAATCCCATATTGGGCTGTCAGTCACTACCTTCACATTCACACCCTTCCCTCTCTCTCAGGTTGGAGTCTCACTCTCACCGACTAACGGTCACATATCACCACATAGCTGCTATTTTTCCCGCGAATTTACGGTCTCCAACGCCGTTACCACAGAGGCGGTGGTGAAAACCCCTCCGACGGCCCTCCCCGCAGCAGATTCCCAACAAGGCCGTCTCCAAATCCTAACGCGTCCCTTTTTACTGTACCTTCTCGCATAATCATTGGACAACGGGCTCCAATCCATCCACAATTCTATAGGCTTCACCGTCTACAATCTCAAACCCTAACCTCCGTGGTGTTTTCAAATTTGATGGACTTCGCGGCTTCATCGATGGATTCGGTTCATTATTTTGGTATCTCTGTTCTGCATTTCTCTTCATTGTGTTTGTGTTAAACACATTTTTTCCCCTCTTACATTTACATACATTCTTTATATGGAAAGGTTCATATTTCAAAGTTCACGATCAAAACTGCTTGATGGATTCAAGCACAACAGGTTCCCTCGCTTCACCTTTCCATAATCAAGTAAAAGAATCTACTTTGTTTTGCTTGGTTGCATAGGTGAATGCTTTGTTCTTGATTTGTATGATTTGAAAATGGCAATATGAAGGAATTACATTGCTGATTAATTTGCAGGATTAGGATTGCAACAAGAATGTTGAATATGGAAGAATTACAACAAGGTTTTTTTTTTCTTCTCTAGATTTCTTTTCACTTAAACGATGCAATTAAATTCAAGAAAGCTACTACAATTTATGGTTATTGGTATTTGCAGGTTGGATCTTCTGGCGATTTGCGGGCTCTTGGTCCAGTAAAAACATTCAAAGACGGAATTCTCATGAATCTTGTAAGTTTAGTTGCTCGGGGAGCTTGCGTTTTAATTGTACCATAAGAGTGTGTTTTCCTTTTTTCCTTTTTCATTTTTTCTCCGATCTTTTTCAAATATGAGCAAGTGATAATATTGTTATACGATGAGGATTAGCTCAGTTAACTACGTTGTCGTCTGCAAAATTGACTTCCTATTTTATCCCCATGTTCAATCTTTTAAATTTTCACTGCAAAATTATAAATGGGGGAGAAAAAAGTCATTCCTCCATGATCCGGCTGTCATCTATTGCAAAAACTGCAGTAGTTATTCGCTCCTTATATGCAAGATAGAGCATAACTATTTATATACTTGTTTGGTGCTCCCTCTTCACAAAGCTACTGATCTTTGTCCTATCAATGTTTACAGGTATGCACATCAGCCATCACACGTCCTTTTCTCAAAGTTGCAATTGTTGTGGATGTTTCAAGTACAATGTTGTGAGTGGCTGGCTTGAGCAGAATGGGAAGGTACCGATGAACTGCAGATAAGTGTGTATTCAATTGATAAACTGTGCTTGATTGTGAATACAGAATATAGTAAAGTAATCATTAAAAAAAATTGGCAACGTATTCTCACTTGAATGTGTCTTTATATGTTTGTTACTTTTTTGAGATTGAGAGCCAGTCCATGCTGAATTACAAAGAGAGACCAAACAACTACACTGATCTTCAAGCACAAAAAGGTGTGGCCTTTAATTTGATCTACTTATCCATGTTTAAATTTTGCGTTCCAGCTAATTTCCATCGCTTCTTCTTTTCTTCTTTTTCTTTAGGTACATCCTTATCTTTATTCAAGTCTATGCTAACCTTTGTTTTATGCTGCATTGCATTCACAATCTTCCCCACGTAACCACTCTTGGAATATTGTACAATAAATGTGGATGGTTTAAAATCATTTACTATTGATTGCTAATAAAATGAGGCTAATCTGTCTAAGTTTAATGGTGCTTTTGCTCTGGTTATTCTTGTGTAGAAGACTTAATGTATAATTCCAAATTATATACTTAATAAGTTTGGAATAAAATTCTAACTTAAGTCTTTCTTGAATATTTTTTGTTACATAAATAAATAATATGATTCCTCTGTTTTGTTAACAGAAGAATGTTCACAGCCTGAAAGATCATGGAACAAGTTAACTCATTATATACTAGCTATCTTCAATGTTATATGATATCCACTGTGCGGCAGTTATTTCTATTGAAATTATGTATTGCACAATGGTGTCCTTGCCTGAACTATAGGGGAAAATATTCAATTAACTTTACTTAAATGTTTGCATGATTAGTTTATTGGACAATGAACCCGGTTCTTCAATATTATGGTCTGACATGGAATCATGCACTTGACATAGTTTGCTTTTGGCCTATGGAGGATGAAGAGTCTTAGATCCTAGCAAACAATCCGAAGTTGAAGATTCTTAGATCCTAGCGTTTTGTACTGACATCCGTCAGCAATTCTTGACTCTAGCCATCCCAAATTATGTTATTTTGGGCGTCACCTCTTCATTGTACAAGGTATTGCGTGCTTTTAAGATCTCTATGGTTTTTAATCTAGTATCTCTATAAAGTATTGCATCTCAATATCTTGCAATTTATTTAATTATGTTTAATAATTTCTTTCATCCAAGAGTGTCAGATTGACTGGAATAAAATAAATACAAAGAAAAAAAGACGGAGAGCTACATAGTACTTACAAAGCATGTGCATGTAGAGTATTGTACGGTGAAAGAGACAAGCAAGTTCTCTCAAGAAGAAATGAACCTACACTAGGCCAATCTTCATGCAAATATATGTCTAAATTAAAGTACTATTTCTTCTCAAAATACAATAACTATGTCATGAAGAAACAGAGTTTCTCAAGCAACTTAAGCTAACAGAACTCTTTGCAATATAGTAGGTGGATTTTATCTAGCAGAGATGGTAGTTACTGTCACTTCATTTACTGAAGATTCTCCTCCAGAACTTGATGAATCTTTCATGTCCAGGTTGCCATTGAATAAAAATGCTGGCTTCTTGGGTGAGCAAATAGGTGCTTCATTTCGTAGCATGAAAACAACTTCTAACATGGAAGGTCTATTATTGGCGCTTTCTTGCACACACAATAGTCCAATTTGAATGCACCTCAGTGCTATTTCAGCAGGATAAGATTGACCTAGTGTTGAATCTACTACATCCAAAGCTCTTCCTTCAGTCCAAAGTTTCCACACCTACAAATTCACAACAAAATCTTCCATGTGAGTAATGCATCTGATTGATTGAATTGTTTACCATTTTTAAGAATACCTCTTGTTCACTTACATATCCAATTAACGAGGCTGCTCTTCCTTTTTCACAATTTGTGTTTCTTTTTCCAGCAATAATCTCCAATAACAAGACTCCGAAACTGAAGACATCGGATTTTGTGGAGTATCGTCCTTCCATTGCATATTCAGGTGACATATAACCACTGTAATTGTTTAGAATGATTAGAAGACTATAAAAATGCAGATTAATTTGTCTACTCTTGGTAAGTGTATTGATACTTACTATGTTCCAACTACTTTTTTTGTACTTGCTTGGATTTGTTCTTCTCCAAATATTCTAGCCATTCCAAAGTCTGAAATTTTAGGATTCATTGCCGCATCGAGAAGAACATTACTGGCTTTTAGATCTCTATGAATTATTTTCAGTCTTGAATCTTGATGAAGATATAATACACCTCGAGCAATTCCCGAAATAATTTTAAAGCGGTGACCCCAATCTAACGATGACCTTCGAACTTCATCTACAATGAACCATTGGTATTTCCAGAAATTGGAAAACCATGGGTAATATTAGTTACATATTGGTTATAGCGTCTAGCATGGAAGCTAAGCTTTTGAATGCGTAGCATTCATACTTCATTTTATCAATAAAAGCCAAAATGGGAGGAGTTTATCTAGTCAGCAAAATATCTTGCAGAAAGCATGTCTTACTAAAAGATACTGTTGTGAAAATGGAGAATAGTAGATGGTGATTCCAATGGATTTTAATCAGGTAATCTATGAAATGAAAAATGCATACCAAATATAAGGTAGTCTAGGCTTTTGTTCGGAAGGTATTCATAGACTAGCATCCTTTCTTCCTTCTCAAGGCAACAACCGAGCAACTTCACAAGATTTCTGTGTTGGAGTTTAACTAGCAGCGTAACTTCATTTATGAACTCTTCTATTCCTTGACCTGAATCTTTGGATAGTCTTTTTACTGCTATCTCAGGTCCATCAAAGAGTTGGCCCTAAAACATTTGCAAATTCA
>JASCZI010090662.1:152812-174664 GCA_036250425.1 Stylosanthes scabra
ACCTTTCTGCATTGTTTCTAAAAGAAGATAGAGTAAAGAGATATAAGAATTCTCCTGCAGTAGTCGTTAAGACTTTCCATTTACCTTATAGACACAGCCAAATCCACCTTGGCCAAGCTTATTATCTGGAGAAAATTTTTCTGTGGCTGCCATTATTATTTTAAAACTGAATAAGGGGAGGTTTGGATGTCTTTTTCTTTGAACATGGTTTTCTTCTCTTGAAGAATCATGAGTTAAGTCCCACTTCATTTTGTCTGAAATTACAAATTTCATAAGATTTTTCGTAAGGCTCAAATTGAAGCACCTTGTAATATTGATATATTAGTATCCATGGAAGTAAATCACGTACGTACCTTTGTTTTTACTCTTCTTCCACAAGTAATACACACTGGAAGCCAGAAGGAGAACCAGAAGAATGAAAGCTACCAGAGCCGCTACCAACTTGTTTTTGCCAAATAACCTTTGTTTCTTATAGTACTTGGCTGAGAATAAGAAACAATACCAAACAAGGACAAACAAAACTTTCAAAGCTCTCGCAAGTAAACAGTACAAATGAGTTATTCTATCATTACTCGGAGACATACCTAGTTCAACCGAGTCGACACGGACAAAAAGATCTTGGCCTTGATCACTGAGCTTCTGTATGTCCATCAAGTCCCCATGCCATGTTATGCACCCACTTCCACTGTTCCTAACATCGGCAACAGAGTATGCATTGCAAGTGCAGTTTCTCAAACACTCTTTTTCACACTCATTCAAACTCAAACCCTTTTTAACTGTTACCCCAGATGTATCAGGAATCTTCAAGCTTTCAATCTTCACAAACCCTTCTCCTTTCCCACAAATAGACACACCTTTCTTCCTCACACACCCTCCGGATCCATCTTTGTTCTCATACCAGTTTCGCGGGAACTTGGGCTCAAACCCGGGTAAACAACTACACTGAAAGACCTCATCGTAGTTCAAAGGGTCACAGTTACTGTTAGATCCACAGGTTCCATAGTTATCACATAGTCCTGTTGGTTCTGACCAGTACCTGTTCCATTGACTATTCTGGAAATCCCAAGTGAACACTTGAAAGAAACCTGATTGCTGAACCACTATTCTGCTCACAATGGACTCATCAAACATGGTGTACGAGAGTGCTGAATGATTCTCATCTTCCTCATAAGAAATGTTGAATTTGAGCATGTCTCGTTTCATGTTTGGTATACCCATGAGCAATTCACCGTTCCATGATCCTCCTCGCCACCATGGAATGTTCTTGTTGTACAAGAACAGCTGTGGCTTCCCATTGGGGTTGAATGCCAACGTGTATGCACCAGGTGCAGGGTCATCGTCTGTCTTCCATGATTGGAGGAACCAGCTCTTGTTACTTCTTCTGTCAAAACCAACTTTCAAGTGCTGAATGAAGGTGTCTGTAGGTTCATCAAAGCTTTGCCAGATGATAGTTCCCGTATTGTTTAGGAACAGAACAAAGTTTGCTGTGTCCAAGAGTTGAGCTACAACGTGGTTGTTGGAGGGTGTGAATGAAACATTTGAAGACCAAATTGGAAGAGTGGTATAATTGTTATGAATTGCTAGATTTCCATGTTGGTTGATTGAGAGAACCCCGGATGTGTCGTTGATAGGAGTGTTTCTGTTTGCAACCCAAATGACAGTTTGTTCTGGCAAGTTGTTGTACCAGATTCCAATGTAACGGGAAGTGGATCTGCCTGGACTAAAGAATCCCATGGCAAAGGTTTTGCTCTTAGAAACAAGAATCTCACCATCTCTAAGGGGTTTGTCAATGGTAATTGTATCAGAACATGAGGTAAGTGAGATGCTGATAAGGACTAGACTCAAAGAACTAAGCAGAGAATAATGGTTTTTGGCCATTGACAAGAAGGAAAGGTGTTTTGGCAGAGTGCATGCAGATCTGGGGTCCTCATTGATGCCCCATATTGCTGTTTTGAAGAGAAAATGAAAGTTAGAGACAAGTTCATTCATAGTTTATAATCCAATTTTACCCATGTTAAATGTCTCATGTCACCCTTCCTCCTTGTATATACATGTATGCATGACTATTGGTTATTAACACACCTTACCAATAAATTTCTCTAGAATAATAATGGGGAAAAGATAATGAAGATACATCTTCTAAGGAACGTTGAAGTCTATGAGACTATGACATATAGAAATCATAGTTAGCTTGACTTATAGGTCAGAGGCTGCTGCCAATTTGGTACATTGTACCGGGCTTGGCAGTATACAAATTTTCCAAGATTGAAATTGACTTTATGGTCCTGAGAGACCCACACTAGTCCCACGTCACTAAGCTTAGTAATATGTCACTACTCGCTGATAATTCATAAGCTGTTACATTACCTAAAATTGCAAATATTCCTAGTAGGTTACTAGGTTGAAGGGCCACTTAAAATAAATGATATAACATTCAAAAGATGCCAAATTTTTCAATCTTATCAGTTATCACTGTGTTTAAGCATTAAGGATAATCTTCACAACAAGTGGCGGGGATAATCTAGGTGATATCATTGTTTTCACATTCAGGAATTGATCAAGATTTTAGTACTGTTCTGTCGTGGAGTTGGTTATTGGAAGTTAGCTTTTTATTTTGACTACCATAATATTAATCAGATTGGTTACTAAAAATGCAGTTGGATTTCTTGCATACATGACGCCAAAAATTACTCATGATCATCAAACTTACATCTGAAATTGTAATTTGCAATTGAATTAAGATGTTTTGTGAGAATTGCTTCTCAGTTAAGAATAGACATGGATAATAAGTTCTTTGTTACTGATGCATAGCCAACTCAAAAATGTCAGTCAATTACTAAAATATGTCATTCCCTAGTCAAACAGTGTGAGTTTCTCAAGGACTATACACAACATTTGATGGATCCTATAAGGTTATGAAACCATTGCATATAACTGCATTTTATCTAGCAGAGATTGTAGTTGCTGTTACTTCATTAATTGAGGATCCTCCTCCAGATGTTGATGACTCTTGCAAGTCATCTTGGTTGCCATTGAATAAAAATGCTGGCTTTTGAGGTGGACAAATAGGTGCTTCATTCCCTAACATGAAAACAACTTCTGACATGGAAGGTCTCTTGTTGACATTTTCTTGCACACACAATAGTCCAATTTGAATGCACTTCAGAGCTATCTCAGAAGGATAAGATTGGTCTAGTGTTGTGTCTACCATATCCAAAGCCCTTCCTTCTGTCCACAGTCTCCATACCTACAAATTAAAAACAAAATCTTTGTATGAGTAAAATTCACCATTGCTTAAATTTGTTTCCCTATCTCTTCTTTACTTACATATCCAATTAAATTTGGGGAGGCTCTTTCTTTGTCACCACCATCAGTGTTCCTCTTTCCGGCAATAATCTCTAGAAGTAATACTCCAAAACTAAAGACGTCTGATTTTGTTGAATATCGTCCTTCCATTGCATATTCGGGTGACATATAACCACTAAAATACATAAAATGATTAGAAGATTATAAAAAGTACTAATTAATTTTGTGAGTCTGTGTGACTGTAAGTGCCTCATACTTACTATGTACCAACTACTCTTCTCGTTCTATCTTGGATTTGATCTTCGCCAAATATTCTAGCCATGCCAAAGTCTGAGATTTTTGGATTCATTGCAGCATCAAGGAGAACATTGCTAGCTTTGAGATCTCTGTGAATTATTTTTAATCTTGAATCTTGATGAAGATATAATACACCTCGAGCAATCCCGTAAATAATTTCAAAACGCTTATCCCAATCTAGTGACGACCTTTGGATCTTATCTGAAAAATAACCATTGTGATTTCCAAGAATGAACATTGTATGAAATATTAAGTAAAATGGAAAAGGAAAATACTGTTTTTTTTAAAAGAAGTTCTGTCATATTCTATATTAGCATTTCTGATTGGAAAAAATTGAACTAATAGGAATCCTTTTCCTCTTTAGAATTATGACGGCTTCTCTGTAAAATGGAGTAGCCACAGCCCAGATTTGGTGTCTGTTTCTAAAAGTGGATAATGGAAGAAGGTAACTCCAATGGAGAAAGAAGCTTTATCTTTAAAATTTCTGCAATTTAGTAACCATTATATAGCTGCTTATCTCAATAAAAGTTTATATTAGTAAACAGAAGACTTACCGAATATAAAGAAGTTCAAACTTTTGTTTGGAAGGTATTCATAGACTAGCATTCTTTCTTCCTTTTCAAGGCAACAACCAAGCAATCTCACAAGATTTCTGTGTTGAAGTTTAACTAATAGTGTAACTTCATTTTTAAATTCTTCTATCCCTTGTCCAGAATCTTTGGACAATCTTTTCACTGCTATCTCTTGTCCATTGTATAGCTGACCCTGAAATATTCAAGAACTCTTAAGACACCGTTTCTCCATTTTCTCATTAGTTTTCTTAAAAGAGAGATAAAAAAGAGTTTTAGTTTACCTTATAGACAGAACCAAATCCACCTTGTCCAAGTTTATTCTCTGGAGCAAAATTTTGTGTGGCTGCCATAATTATTTTAATGCTGAAGAGGGGAAGATTTAGATTTCTTTTACTTTGAATGTCATTCTTTTCTCTAGGAGAATCTTGACTCAATTGCCGCATCATTTTATCTGAAATAAGTTCAAGGTGATCGCATTCCTTATGAAACTACTATGCCTATATAGATTCCTCAAGCATCACTTCAATTCTAATACATTCTCGATGTTAAAAGGAATAGGCCCCAGTTTTAACCAATTCTTTCTAACATCATTTCATTTCATATGGGACTCCCATGTAAAATCAATAGTATCCATGACAGTAAATCTTAAATCACATACCTTTTTTCTTTTTCTTCTGCAACCGCAAGTAATATACACAGGCCAGAATAAGAAGAACTGCAAACAAAGAAGCTACCAGAACCCCTACAATCTCTTTCTTACCAAATGCTTCTTTTGTTTTCTTGTAATAATTAGCTGAGAATAACAAACAAGAACAAACATAAGGAAGCAGAACCCCCTTCAGTTCAGATGAAAAAAAGAAGAAGAGAGAGAGATATTGTGTAGGAGAGAGTACCTAATTCAACAGCATCAACACGTACAAATAATTCTTGGCCTTGATCACTAAGCTTCTCTATGTCCAACAGATCACCATGCCATGCAAAACATCCACTTCCACCATTGGCCACATTAGCAACTGCATAAGCACTGCAAGAACAGTTTCTCAAGCATTCCTTCTCACACTCCTCCAAGCTCAAACCCTCCTTAACTATAGCCACAGATGTATCAGGAATCTTCAATCCTTCAATATTCACAAACCCTTCTCCACTCCCACAAACAGATACACCTTTCTTCCTCACACACCCTCCTGATCCATCTCTGTTCTCATACCAGTTACTCGGGAATTTCGGTTCAAACCCGGGCAAACAAGTGCACTGAAAGTCCTCATAGTTCAAAGGGTCACAGTTGCTGTTAGGTCCACAAGTTCCATAGTTATCACATTGACCAGTAGGCTCTGACCAGTACCGGTTCCAATGATTCTTCTGGTTATCCCAAGTGAACACTTGAAAGAAACCAGACTGCTGAACAACCACCCAACTGGGAACCGATTTGTCATAGGTGTTATATGAGAGTGATGCATGGTTCTCATCTTCCTCACAGGAAACATTGAAAATGTTGTTATCTCGTTTGATGTTGGGTATACCCATGAAAAACTCACCGTTCCACGGTCCTCCTCGCCACCATGGAAGATTCTTGTTGTATAAGAACAACTGTGGCATACCACTGGTGCTGAACTTCAATGCGAAGTCACCAGGTGAAGGATCATCATCTGTTTTCCAAGATTGGATGATCCAACTCTGGTTTGTTCCTCTGTCAAATCCTAATCTCAGATGGGGAATCAAAGTATCTGTGGGTTGATCAAAGCTTTGCCAGATGACTGCTTTTGTGTCGTTAAGGATCAGCACAAGGTTGGCTATGTCTGTGAGTTGAGCTATAACTTTGTTTGCGTCAGAGGGTGTGGCTGAAACATTGGTAGTCCAAATTGGAAGAATGCTATGGTTGTGGTGGAGTGCTAGATTTCCATGTTGGTTGATTGAAAGGACTCCAGATGTGTCATTGATGGGAGTGTTTCTGTTTGCAACCCAAATAACAGTTTGTTGTGGCAGATTGTTGTACCAGATTCCGACGTAGCGGGAAGTTGACTTGCCTGGGCTGAAGAACCCCATGGCAAAAGTTTTGTCCCTAGAAACAAGAATCTCACCATCTCTGAGGGCTTTGTCAGTGGATATGGTGTCAAAGCAAGAGCATAATGAGATGCTGAGAAGGACCAGAGTCAAAGAACTTAGCAGCCAATAATGGCAATGCATATGTAACTTTGGTTTTTGATTTTGGCCCATGATAAGGCAGAGAGGATTATCTGCAGAGTACATGGAGTTTCTGCTTCATGGTCCTTGTTTATCAAGGGAAAGGGAAATAGACATAAGCGATCAAGTGTGTTCACACTTCACACTGAAGTGAAACAGTTGAAGCCGCAAGACTGCTAGACTTAGGAGTTGACGCATGCTTTCTATTTGGATGGCTGTTAACTGATACATACACCTTATCAATAGTATCTCTCAATAATTAGAGAAAGACAATAAAGAAGCAATCATATAATTAAATTGAAGACTATGAACTGTATAATGATTAATTAGCATAAATTTTTCTACCAAAGGTGGACAAATATCTGAAAGCATAATGACTTTTAGTCCAGACTCGAGAGAGATCCGCACGTAATCAAGACTAGAAAAATGTCATTTGCTCATATAATAAGTTTTTAGTAGGCGTTCACAAAAGTGATATGCAAATCTGGTAGGTTAAAAGCACATATGATACAACATTCTTTTTGAAAGATTCCTAGCTTACAACTATTTAAGGGTAGGCTTTTTTTTTTTCTTCTTCTTCTTCTCTATAGTTAGCTTAATAGTGCTTGTGTGGAAGGTTCTTAGCTTGTGTTCTAGTCAAGAGACAACGTTAAAATAATACGTGATTGTGACCAATAATGAAGATTGAAGTGGCGTAGCTACTGGTACTCCTCAATGTTTTGTGGAACAACTCTCATGAGGTTCAAGAAAACCTTAAGGTCCACGATCTGCTACATGTCACATTAGCACTTTGACAGTTCAGATATCATCAAGTTTCTCCAATATTTTTCTTATTTTCAATTTTCCATTTGGACATATATATATTCTTATTATTTGAAGCTACTTGTTTCAAAACAAGATCAAACTCAATTTTGCGTTGTGGTGCTATAAACTGTGTAAAAATAATTGATGAAGTATCTCTTGCATGTTACATCGAAGCAAGATCAAACTTGATCTTGAAGTTGCCAAAAAATCACTAAGAAAGGAAAACTTAACAGATTTTTTTCTTCTTATAACGTAGGGAATATACAAAATGTGCTAGATGAAGGTCGTGCTTCTTTCACTACCTGGCATTTAGCATTGTGACTGTGACTTGGTTCACGGTGAACGTTTCATCTTGCCTACTTGAAGAAGAATCAGTTTCCATTGGATTCCTTCCCAGGCAAAACCCAGGGTTTTTGGGGTGCGGCATTGATGCAGTTTCACTACTTAGCATCAAGACCACTGAAGACATTGTTGGTCTGTCTTCTGCACGCTCTTGCACACATAAGAGCCCCACTTGTACGCATCTAAGAACCTCAGATGATGAATATGAATTGTCAATTGATGAATCAACCAGTTCCAATGCATTTCCTTCGTTCCACTGCTTCCATGCCTAAAAAATACAATTAAGGCACATCTAATTCTTTGTTAGCAGGATATGGCAGTATCAACTATGTAATAACATATTAATAAAAGAAAAACTTTCACTTACATGCCCTAGAAGATTCAACTCAGCATTTGCATAGTAGAATCCTCTGTTCTTTTTTCCAGTTATAATCTCCAATACTAACACTCCAAAACTGAAAACATCTGATTTTACCGAGAAGATCCCATCCATAGCATATTCAGGGGACATGTAGCCACTGCACATAATCAAAGTGTTTGTAATCAGATAGGTCACTATGTATAATATTTTGGAGAGTACTAGTTTGTTGTGGTGCCACTCACTATGTTCCAACAACTCTCATTGTATTAGCTTCCGTTTGATTTGTACTAAAAATTCTAGCCATTCCAAAATCTGATATTTTGGGATTCATTTCTTTGTCAAGTAGAATGTTGCTTGCCTTGAGATCTCTATGGATGATCCTAAATCTGGAATCATGGTGCAAATAAAGAAGCCCTCTAGCAATTCCACAAATAATGTTGAAGCGCCTTGACCAATCTAATGAGGAGCTTTTTGCCTTGTCTGAAATAATGCCATGATGGTTATTGCAAACATCAAACATTGAATTATACATCAAGTAATCTTATGAGCGAGTAAGAATGGTGAAATAACTCACTAAATAAAATCCCATCAAGGCTTCTATTTTCCAAGTACTCATACACAAGCACCTTTTCGTCCATCTGAATGCTGCAACCAAGCAGCCGAACAAGATTCCGGTGTTGAAGTTTGACAATCAACTTGACCTCATTCTTAAACTCTTCAACTCCTTGCCCAGAATTTTTTGATAGCCTCTTCACAGCGATTTCCTGGCCTTCCATCAACCTGCCCTGATATAACCATAGTTACTCTTGTTAGGATTTCAAGGATGACAATGTGAATATGTGATAGGATGCATTTGGGTGGCACAGTATAACAACTTACTTTATAAACAACACCAAATCCTCCTTGTCCAAGTTTATTCTCTTCAGAGAAGTTCTTTGTAGCCATTGTTAAGGTATTAAAATCAAACAATGGCAACTCTAAGTCATCGATTTTCCTTTCACTAGACTGTTCTCTATTACTTGAAAAAACCACTTCAGTCATCAACAAATCCTGACTTCTTTCCAGAGAACCTGGGAAGCAAAAAACGTTTCATCAAACAGTACAAGTGCAGATGCATTGATAATTGATTTCATTCATATACTACTAGTGAATTACCTCTATGTACTGTCTCCCTCTCCAACATGCATGGGAACTTCCTTTTCTTCCATAACAAGAAACATATAGCCAATGCCAAAATTATAAAAGCTGCACCACCAACTATAATGCCAACCACCTTAGCTGTGTTGTGAGAACCATCTCCAGATTCTATGTCAGCTGAAAGGACAGTTTTTTAGAAAGAAAGAAAAAGTTAAGATATCTACTTTATATGGAATTTAAGTAACAAAATAGATCACGTGAGAGAGCTAGCAATATAAGTCTGCTACAAGCACCAAGCACCACCGCCAAGGGAATGTAAACCAATGAATTTCAAAAGGTGCTTTTCCTTTTTGGATTATACTTTGACCTTGGAAAAGTTAAAATCACCTTTTTTGGGTCCCACCACAGAAGGTGGTAGCCTCCATTTACATTTGGAAACACTTTTCCCCTTTCTTTTAATCTTTAATTACTAACCTATTGAAATTCGCTTAAACTATTCTTCATTAGACTCAAAAAGGAAAGGATCATCTAGCTCCATCTAACATATACAGCATAGCTTGTTATTGCGTGTACCGTCACATTAATATTTTAAGAACAAAATACGTGCAGGGACCAGGGAGGGATAACTGGATAAGAAGTCTCCTATTTAATTTTGTTTAGGCGAACCATAAATGTGAATGAAAGCGAGATTGCATGCAGAAATAAATAAATGAATAAAAACAAAATCCTATAAAATCATTAAATACAACAAGAGTGTGTCGTTTTTGCATCATATATTATATTATTGTATTATTATTACAGTAACACATGAAGATCTCAAAGGATGTGTGTGTGTCAAGTGTGAACCAAGAAAAGCTCAGAAGTCAAAAAGGTTGGCGAGAACATTTAAAATTGGGCGTGGGCCCATATTGCGTAGTGGATAGCAATCTACGGGAGAGGCCCTATAAGGAAGTGGGCCCACAAAACTTTTTTGGGAGAGTGGCATTAACTTACGCAACTAATCAAGGTTACGAATGGACGGACCGACATGCAGTTGACGCACTTCTCTCGTATCTGAGTTTAGTTGGCTTCTAGTGTAGTGTGTTTGATCACAATATTTTCTTATCTAGACTTGGGAAGGTAGTTCATCGGTGCTACTTTCTCAGAATAAAATAAAGCTTATTACATCACTTGTTAGGTGACTGGTTTTCTGAATTCAGAAAACATAACGTGCAATGTGAATTGTGAATTTACCCTATGTATGAAACAAACAAATTATTTTCATAAGCAATGAAGAGCACGTGGGGCAGGCAAGAGGTACAACGCAGCAATCAATTTTGCGCTGTCCTCCTTTGTTTCATCTCATTGCCTCACATCACATGCAATGCATTGCAATTCAATACAGTACAATGCAAGACCGAATATTTCCAGTCTTCTCATTTTGGCAATATTAAAACTAGTTTCTATTTTTCTAAACTGGTTCTCATGAAAATATTCCTTATGTGAAAAAAAGGATTTAGTTTTTACTGACTGTTTGTTTATAAATTATAACACAACTGTATTTCACATGTCAATAATTTTTTTAGTAAATTTAGTGTCTCTTAATCGACATTTTAGTACATTTACGAATGAAAGAAAAATTAAAACAATTTTATGGAAAAGGAAACTTGTATTTCAAGAGTTTTGATCCCCTAGCCCAGCTAACTCATTATTTTTTCAACACGAGTTGGAATATGCTACATACCCGATGATTGCAGTATTTATGGGATCTATCAAAACAAATTATTCAACAAAAAATATTGAACCCATTCCATTGCATCCCATTCTCTGTGCATTATTCTAGTCTCTAGAATCATTTGCATTTTCCAATCCAAGTCTCGTCTATCTTCTGAAATGTCTAGTCTTTCTCTGGTACAATTAATTATAGCCCATTTGATTTTGATGACTTTCTTTTTGTTAATAAGACCAAAAAAGTAAATAAAAAAACATAAGAATGAAAGTAATGAATGGAGATACATACCTAAATCAGAAGCTGCTAATCTGACATACAGATCTTGTCCACCGGAAGGATACTGCCTGATATCCAAGAGGTCCCCAATCCACATCACACATCCATTGCCCCCACCGGTGATCTCTACATTCGCATAACCACTACAAGAGCAGTTCCTCCTGCACACTTCTCCGCATTCCGATAACCCCATGCTCCGGTTCACAAACACCCTCGTCGTCTCCGGCAACTTCACATTCGCCATCTTCCAGAACCCATCACTCTCACACTCCAACTCCCTGTTCCTAACACACCCATCCGATCCATCCCGAAGATTCCATGCCTGCAGGTTCCTCGGCCTGAACCCCTTCACACACTGGCACACCGGCGACGCATTCGTGTCGCAAACGCCGTACGCCCCACACTCCCTGTAATAGTCGCATTGGTCCTTCGGAGCGTACCAGAACTTGTTCCATGCCTGCGTGCTCTCTATCCATGTCAGCCTCTGAAGCTCCCCCGATGAACTCACCAAGAGTCTGGAGAACAAGGATTCGTTCCCGATGAAGAATGTGTAGTACACTTGGTGTTCATCAACGTGGAATGTGAATTTTATTGAATCCGTTACGGGTTGCATCTCTGGCACGCCGCTGAATCTCTCGCCGTTCCATGGTCCACTTCTGTATGTTATCTTGTCCTTGTTCCAGAGGAAAAACTCAGGGAGGCCATGGAAGTTCATCTTGAAAGAGTAATCACCCGTTGAAGGGTCTTGGTCTTGGAACTTCCATGAAGTGAGGTGCTTCTCCGTGTTTGTGTCTAAGTCCCAACCCAATTTCATTCCCGGTAAGAGAGTATCTGTAGGGTAATCGAAGCTCTGCCATAGATACTTGGATGGGTCGTTGTCGTTTGAGTCCCTTAGAACAAGGTTCCCTGAATCCAAGAGCTGGAGAAGTGGGTTTTGAGGTTGTTGTGTTGTTTGATTTGAAGACCATATGGATTTCAAGGAATGGTTGACAAGTATGTTGATGGTTCCTGTTTCGGATATTTGGAGAAACCCTGTGGAACTCTGAAGTGGGGTGTCTCTGTTTGCAACCCAGACAAGTGTTTTGGGATGAATGTTGTTGTACCATATGGCGAGGTACAGGGAGGTGGAATCATCAGGGGTGGGGGAAAAGAAACCGAGTTGGAAGATTCCCTTTGGGGACAAGAGGGTTTGGTTTGTTCTTAGGATTTGGGATTTTGTTAAGGTATCTGAACAAGTACAAGTGGAGATCCAAAAAAGGAAGAAACAGAGGAGGGTAGTGATACCTCTTCCTCTTGGTCTTCCCATGTTTGAAACTGAGAGAGAGAGAGAGAGAGAGAGGGTTGGTTTGTGAAGGTGGGTTTAACTATTTAATTTCATGTTGAGGAGTGAATAGAATTGAAATTGATTCTGTTTGTTTTGTTAGTGAGTAGTGACAGAAAACGAAGGACGTGTTGACTCAGAAGAACAAGGCCAGGCACTTAGTTGATTTGCCTCATGTCTTTTATTGCTCTCGCACTCACCACTCACCACTCACCACTCTTGCTTTTCTTCACTCCCTTTTTTATGGATGAAATTCTTCAATCACCTTTTTCTTTCCGTTTTTCTTTTTCACAACCCATCTCTATATTTAATTAATTAATTCTCTCTGTTAATCTAAAAATATATGACATTTAACGTTAATAAGTGCGTTCTATGATTCTATCAACAAAAGAGAAACGGGCGTATTTAGATCTTTCTATTATCCCTTGTGAGTTGTGAAGGGGGAAGGTGGTCTAAAAGGATGGCTGATTCATCAACTTAATAAAGAAAGAAATGAATGTCTTTGAATATTGTTATTTTATGATTAGGTGGCCAAGATTAGGGTGAAATATATGGCAACCTTTAACACGGAGAGGGAAAACATTGCTACAAATATTATATCACCCGATTTTGGAGCTCCTTCTTTGTTTCATTATGGTAACATATATATCAAGAACTGATCTGATTTTTCTCAATGTTTCTTAATAATAAAGATACTATCTTATATGGCATTTAATAGTGTAGGACAAAACCGTGTGCTATCTTAGCTAGCTATCAACTATCAGCAACATGAAAAAAATATCTTACATTATTTGCTCTTGATTTTTCTAAAACTTCTCATAGTAATCATTTTAAACTTAAAGTAAAATGTAAATACAATATATACCTAACCTTATATGAGATTCATTTCTATAAAACATTCTCATCACAAGATAAGATAGATCAAAAGAAAAATTTAATTTGCCAATCTCATCTAATCTTTCTCTTTTTCTTCTTGATTATACGCTTTTTTTCTATTTTTGTTATTATCTAATACAATTATTATTAACATCCATCCAAAAATAAATTTAGAGAAAAGTTTAAATAATCATCAGCAATTTTAATTAATATTGACAAAAAATTTAAACTAAATTCAACACTCTAATACCATAATTTTAACCAACATTTTAAAATATTATTAGCTAATTACTAACTAAAAATAATAAATTATACTTACCTTATAACACTGCTTATAAATTTAACCAGCATATATAATAGAACTATAAACATACACTTATACACATCCAAATCAATATAAAATGACCTAACTCTGCAAAAGAGGCAACAATCCAATTAGCTTCTCTATAAAAATGAGATAAGGACACCACCCACTACCCAGGTCTTGACCACTCCTAAATAATCCTCCTATTAACAAATCTGATATTTCTAAGTGTTGAATGATTATCAAATTAGTATATGCAAATCAATCTATACGTATGTTTCCAGTGACAAACAACTGGTAGGTAGAAATATATTTTTTAATTGACTTTATTATTAGTTTATTAGAACAACATGCCAAAGATACACATCCACCTTATTTACACTTTTTTTTTAGTAAGTTTAGAGAAAAGCATATTATATATGGTGGAATAAACCAGATATTCCATGAATCAAAATGTTTATAAATTAGAGAAAAATATAGTTATTATTGTTCGACAATAAATACCTGAAAGGTGAAGAAAAAAGCTATAATTTACTTGTTTCAGAAAACTATAACTAGATTAATGATATTCTCACTTCCAAATTTCTATTATTATTATTATTATTTTTCTCTTCATTATGTAAATTTTAAATTATTCTTTATTATCATGATTTTATTCTCACAGTGATGAAAAAAAGAATTCATTCTAAAAATAATTTAGTTATAATGTAATAGAAAATTTTATTATCATGTATTCTTTATCATCACGTGTACAACGATTTACAAAAATTAGTTTTCATTCTTTTAATAAACTCCTTTTTTTTCCTTTTCGTTTATTAAAGCATATATACTAACGTGATCTGGAGATTGAAAAATAATTCCCACCTATATAGTAGTGGGGCTTCTGACGAGCCCACCATAAAAAGGCTTACTATACTTTAATATTTTTTTAAGTTATGTAATTTTTTTCCCGCCACGTTCAACTATAGGAACTAGAGAAGTTCATAAATTAGGTGAAACATCTCTTCAAATTTTTGTTTAAGATATACTATGCATAAATCATAGAGTTGAAATATTGCCAGGATGTGACAGAAGTGGATTATCACGAATTAATACATTATAAGATGATGAATACTCAGGCAAATAATACAATAATTAAATAATTAAACATATTTTCTAATTAATAATCTATACATACAGCTTGTGCAGTTAAAGTGTATATAGCTGACGCAGCCAATTAAACATATATTGATCATGTTCAATGTACGGACTAATTATTACTGCAATTTCAAGCTTCCAAAGACATACATAATTAATTATTTGGGAGATGATCATGAGAATAACTTGAGATGGACGATGATGAAGTGTTATTTTCTTAGCCAGCTGCTTCATTATTTTTTTATATATACCCTTAATTAGCTTTATTCCGTTATTTTAGATGTGCAGGGGAAAAATACAAAGGCTTCAAATCTTTAAAACTTTAATGATATAATAAAAAAAGGTTTCAAATATTTGATGTGATGATTCACAACAACTCATTGAAAAATGATGGCCAAGAAAGCTGTTGAGTGCTCAATTTTAGAATCTCCTGTTTATTAGTTGCTTTCCTTAATTCGTTTGCTACTTCTCATTTTGAAACTATAATCATAACATACACTAGCGTGCAATCTATAAATTAAAGTTAGTTAGCAAATTGCTTAATATTGTATCAGTTTTTATTTATATTAATTTCAACTAATAACTTGTAAATCGAATAACAATATGTCATACATATATCCATTTTCAAATGATTCCTTTTGGGGGTTAGAAGAATTTCTGAATTTAAGCTAGCTAACAAAACGAGGAAAAAAAAAAAAAAAACAGAAGTTTTGTCTCGTAGTGGGTGCGTTGAGCTCCAAAGGTGTTTAAACACACAAAAATAATTACATATATCATTGAAAATTTAATGAAATTATGAATGTAAACGTTTTGATCTAAGGACTTCTATTGGGAGATCTTTTAGTTAATTTGAATTGAATTAGTATGATCAATTTTTTATCATAGCTTAAACATTTAAGCTTATAACAGTAAATAACATAACAGTAAATTAAAAGGTGAAAACTCATAGAAACATAAAAAAGCTCATCATTTGGTATTTTATTTATCAAATACTGTATTATTTTAGAGAAGATAACACATTCTCATTTGAGTTTGAATTTGAATTGTGAAGTTTGGCTTTTATCTGTCTCGCCAAAGAACTAATTCATTTCTTATTGTTTGTTTAGATTGGGAACAAATCTCGAACCCATTCCAAACTACTGATTGGAGCACAGCTTTACTCAACACTGAACTGTGTCATGACTTGCTTGCATTATTATGAGGTAATCCCTAATTTAATTTACTATGTTTGCTAAAATTTTTATTGTAAAAAAAACTAACCACTCTCTATATATAGAACGAAGAAGTAGTAGTTATGTATTAGGTTTATCAATAAAAATAAAAGAAGTTATCTTTAATTTGCCACAATCTTTACCCGAATGCTTCAAAATTATTTACTTGCGAACTATGAGAGTTTTCAAGTTAAAACTCTTCATGCTTATAAATTTTTTCGAGAAGCTTAAAAGTTGAACATTTTTTAAAGAATAATAAAAAATACCACACTCAAACTGTATCCTCCTACAAAATCGATGTATATATCCCATTTCTAACCCAAAAAAATGGAATTTTAAAATAAAGTTTCATTTTAATAAAGATGTATATATCTCCTACGAGGATGCATGTGACTTCATTAACAAAAAAGATGAAGATGCTGGGCAAACTCTCACTTCTGCTCTTATTCTTGGCCACATTATTCACTTCCTACTGCAATGCCTTGCCCCTCTCAACCCACAAGCGATGGATCATCGACGAAGCAACGGGGAAGCGCGTGAAGCTCACGTGCGCTCATTGGGTTGCACATGTAAAGCCAATGCTAGCAGAGGGTCTGGACAAGTTACCCTTAAACGACATCGTTAAGCAGTTTCCTAAACGGGGATTCAACTGCGTCCGTCTCTCTTATGCCACTTACATGTTCACTCGCTACGCCAACGTCTCTGTTGCCGAGACCTTCAGGGGTCTCGACATACCGCAGACGGTGGCGGCGATAGAGAAGCACAACCCTTGGGTGATGAACATGACTCACCTTCAGGCTTATGAAGCTGTGGTTGATGCCTTGGATAAACAAGGGGTCATGATGCTCATTGATAACCACGTTAGCATGCCTAAATGGTGCTGTGATCGTCAAGATCAGAATGGCTTCTTCAATGATAGGCACTTTCAACCTCGTGAATGGCTTCAAGGTTTGGCTTTTGTAGCCCACCATTTCAAGGCAAAACGCCATGTGAGTCACTTCTAATATTTCTCTTTTGTTATTTAAAAAAATTAAGCTTTATATTTTGTATTAATTAACATTTCTGTGAATTAATTGAGTCCCCATTACTCATCGTTTTTACCTGAAATATATATCCTTTTTCTTAGTGTGATTTTGAATTTTGTTACATTAGGTTGTGGCTATGGACCTGAGAAACGAGCTTAGAGGGTCACGTGAGAGTTCAAAGGATTGGTACAAGTACGTGAGGCAAGGAGCAAGAACAATTCACCAACACAACCCCAAACTTTTAGTTGTCATCTCAGGCTTAAACTTCGATAAAGACTTCACCTTCTTGAAGAACAAGCCCCTTCACTTAAACTTCACCAACAAGATAGTTTACGAAGCACACTTGTACTCCTTCACCGATGACCAAGGCCGGTGGAGCATGCAGCCCGTGAACCGGGTTTGCGCTTCCATCCTCGATTCAGCCCAAAACCAATGGGGTTTTTTGATGGACGGAAGCAACCCGGCTCCAATGTTTGTGAGCGAATTCGGTTATGACATGACCGGTGGAAACGATGCAGACAACAAATTCATGGCGTGCTTCAAGTCTTACCTTGCAGCTGTGGACATGGATTGGAGCTTGTGGTCTTTTGGAGGAAGCTACTATTATCGACAAGGGAACGTTGGTGCTGACGAGAGCTATGCTGTTTTGAACCATGATTGGACAGATTATAGGGACCCTAACTTCTCACACAAATTCCAACTCCTTCAAACCCTTGTCCAAGGTACATACTATAATTCATCATTAACAAGTGTAGTGGAGTGCTAATTTGATACTACTTTCATGCAGATCCAGCTTCCAAGCTTTCAAAGTCGCGTATACTGTTCCATCCTTTGAGTGGTAACTGCACGCACGTGAACAGCAACAAAGAACTTGTATTTGGTGACTGCAAGAGCCATGTTCGGTGGAGTTCCGAAGGAGATGGAGCACCGATTAGGATGATGGACTCTCCTCTGTGTCTAAAGGCAACTGGTGATGGTCTTCCTCCAACACTCTCAAAGGATTGCGTGTCGCCGCAAAGTTCTTGGAGATTTGTTTCGGTGACTGGTCTTCACTTGGCCACCAAGGATAAGAATGGAGACCTTCTGTGCTTGGATGCTGATTCTTCTAAGTTAGTCACCAGAAAATGCATCTGTGTTGATGATGATGATTCTGCTTGTTTGGATAATCCCCAAAGCCAATGGTTCCAGCTTCTTACAACCAACGTTTAGTTAAATTAAATTTATATATAATATAATTAGGATTTAAGTAGCATTACTAGTTCTTATTATTGTTAGTAGGATCGTATAATAACAAATCTATCTACTCTTTCTCGTATATTATTCTTTCCATTTCTTAATTTCATACTTTATTTATTTTTTTACGGAACAATTTTCTTTGAGACATGACCTAACCAAGTGGATGATCTTGAACTAAATGCTAAACAACACTAAATTAATTAAGATGAGACATAATTTATGATCTTGAAATGGAGGATGTTTTAGGAATTAAAAATTTAATTTAACAAATTCAAATAATAATATGAAATATTCATAATTTATTTTTAAAAAGTTAAAAATAATTTTATACATTTTATACTTTTAAACAAATACAAATTTTTGTAACATTTAGATATAAATTCTGCATATTTATGGAATTTGTAAATTATTGAAAATATATATTTTTTTTTACTTTTGAAACAAATATCCACTGCATGTATACAAAATTAATTATTTGTAGAAATTTATATAAATTGGTAAAAAGAAATAACTATCTTGTACCTTAATGATAATGTAAAATTTTAAATTAAAGAAAATCTAAACTCAACAAAAAATATATATATATATATATATATATATTTTCTTCTTTTTGGACAAAGGGTCACCCTACAACATTGGGCCTATAAACCTTCCACCGTACATAGTATAGTACAAGTGACGCTAATAGCATATTTTCTTTTTTTGGTGAACGACGCTAATAGTATATTAATTGGCCGTAACCTTCACGCCAATAATATTGGGCTTAAAATTGACGAGGATTAGTAGTGGACTTTAATTCTGTGCGACCGTCAGTGTCTGACTTAGAATTGACGCTAAAAACAATGTATATAATGGGCTCAAAATGGACTCTACGGACAGAAGAAAAAATGCCATATTGGGCTATCACTACCATCACACTCTTCCTTCAATTTTTTTTATATTTTTTTTCTCTCTTTTTCTCTCTCTGTCTTTTGGATGGAGACTTGGAGTCTCAGTCCCACTGTACAGTATCATGATATCTCTGCTATATTTCCCGGAATGTACGGTTACCAACGCCGTTACCACAGAGGCGGTGGTGAAAACCTCCTTGGACGACCGTCCCTATAGGCTACAGCAGCCTCCGAACAACGGCCGTCTCCAAAACCCTAACGCGTCCCCTTTGTACGGCTCGCATGATCATTGGACAACGAGCTTGGCTTCAGTCCCTAGCATCTGCCCCAATCCATCCACAATTCTATTGGCTTCACCGTCTGCAATCTCAAACCCTAACCCCCGTAGCGTTCTCAAAACTCAATGGACTTGGCGGCTTCATGGATGGATTCGGTTCTTTATTTTGTATCTCTGTTCTGCATTTCTCTTCATTGTGTTTGTGTCAAACAAATTTTCTCGCCTCTTACATTTACATATGCTTTCTATTTTTGTTTAGAACAAGGCCAAAGCACTTAAACTGTTTTGTCCAAAGCTATATGAAATGGAAAGATTCAGAGTTCATAATTCAAGATCACAATTTCATCAAATCAAAAAAAAAAAAAAAAAGATCACAATTTCATGATGGATTCAAGCACAACAGGTTCCCTCGCTTCACCTTCCCATGATCATCGAAGGTAGGTTATACTAGGGTTAAGGACTAAGGTTTAAGTAAAAGAATCTACTTTATTTGTTTTGCTTGGTTATTGTCTAGGTGAATCTTTTGTTCTTGATTTGTATGATTTGGAAATGGCAATATCTTAATTAAGTCGTTGATGAATTTGAAGAATTAGGATTGCAACAAGAATGTTGAAAATTATGGAAGAATTACAACCAAGGTTTGGTTGGATTTTTTCCCCTCTTGATTTCTTTTTACTTAAATGATGAAATGAAATTCAAGAAAGCTAATACAATTTGTTGTTAATTATCGGTATTTGCAGGTTAGATCTTCTGGCAATTTGTGGGCTCCAGTCATCTAAATTAGCAAATAAGAGGTCCCAGTAAAAACATTTCAAAGACGAAATTCTCATGAATCTTGTAAGTTCACTTGAATTTAATTAAGAGCAAATAAGATGAGAATAAGATAGGTAAAATTGAAAATGGAATGACTAATACTATTTGGGTAAATCTAGTGTCATTTTTGTGTCTCTATTTTCAACTCCCAACATTACTAGTTTACTACTCCGTAAGCATAGCGATAGCGTGAATAACTTGTTATTTTTGGTAGATATAGAATTATAGATAGATACACATTTGACTTGTCTATATTCTATATTCTTCTCAGCTTGTCAACAATCACAAATAGAACTTACCTTTGTTTTTTTTGGACAATAACCTACCTTTGTTTAATTCCAAGCAACGACCTTTTTTGACTAATAACAGCAACTACTCATCAACCCACCTAAAAATAAACGTGATCAATTGAAACCACAGCAATTACAAATTACAAATCACTTATTGTTATTTCATATTCAAGTTGACACGTGGCAAAAGCTACGCCACTGATAATGCAGACTAAATTTGGGCCCCACAGAATTATTACCCGCCGACCTAAAAGTCAAAGATTCTTGTGTGCACACTCAGACTCAACAAAACAAACTTTTCTATCTTATCTTCTTCTCATTATTTTATTTCTTCCTCTCTCTCTCTCTTGCACTTTTTCAAACCCCTGCATTTGCAAAACCCCAAAAGGGTTGTGCCTTAAAAAACCGAACTTTCTTTAGGTTTTGTGGCTAGGGAAAGTTCGGTGCAAACAATTACGATGGGGGAACAACTTGAGAGGCAAGAGAGGGCGGTAGTTATGGCAGAGGACGAAGAGAAGGAGGGCTTGTTGGATGGAATGGCGGTTTTGGACTTCGACATGCTGTGCTCCTCCGTGGCGTTGAGAACCGCGCAGGGCAATTGGGGGAAGCTTGGGAGGGTTGTTGGGGATCATGATGAAGAAAATGGTGGAGAGTTTGGCGGAGTTTTAAGAATGTGGGAAGGTGAACTCCTTGATTGCTTTGATGACCGTCGCATTCTTCTTGAATCCACATGGTAAGTCATTTTTTCACAAACGTAGCGTATTGTGCACCTCAATGTCTGAAATGTTTGCCATATTTGGTGTTGCAGTTTTCCTTGTTACCGATTTGGGAAGAACATGAAGAGAGCTGGATTAGGTTCTTGCTACGGTCAGGTATGCATGCTTAAGTTGGAACTTTTGAGAATGATTCAATTTCATTGTTAGAATTGGCAGTTATTTTTTGTTCATATAAGTAGTTCTCTGAAATTATTGGATCTTCCCTGTGTAATTTTGCAGGCAACAATGTATTTCCTTCTTGCATTTTCTGCCTTCCTTAATTTCATTGCCTTTGCTATCACCAAACGGCACTGCTTTCTTTATGTGGCAGTTGCCTTCATCTTCTCTATTGGATCATATTTAGGATTCTTCCGCTCACGTATAAGACAAAAGTTCAACATTAAGGTGGCCATTCTCTCCGTTTCTTTTGTTTATCACACTTGCAATTTTTATGCCTTGATAGGTTTTGGTCTTCCCTTGTTTTTCTTTTTTCTTTCATAAGAATGACTTTTATTATTGGATCCAATTATTTAATAGTGAAATTATGAGTAGTGTAGCTGGAACCACATTGTTTGGATAAAGATGGAACCTTATAACAGGCTGGTATCATTGATTGTTGATTTGCAATCCATAAAATAGGCAAAATTATGCTGTTGCTGTAACCTGTTAGTATTCCATCATATCTCATCAATAAAATATACAAAATTATGTTGTGGCCTTTATATCTCCC